>VUYV01000694.1:157664-174241 GCA_008711295.1 Anarhynchus alexandrinus | reverse complement strand
CCGACATACCCGGGCGAGACGTCCAAACGATAAAAAAAAGACCGCAGGAACTACTAGTGCTTCCAAGGAAGGCGTCACCTCCATCAACACTGATGAGAAGAGCTGCAAAACGAAGCCTTTTGTAGTGCGTGAGTTGTCTTCCACATTCGCAGCGTTATCTCCTGTGCTGTGAGAGCATTCTACTGCCATACGCACACTCTCAAGATCTCAGTTCTCAGAGCCTCTCTTTTCTGCATGCCTAAACAAATAAAAAGCAACCCAGAGACTCTAAATTTGGTCAAGTTACCCCACTGTTCTCAAGAGAAGGAGGGAATGTTGATCCCTGCTGAGATTTCTTTGGTCCCTGCTCATACTTTTCAGTACGTTCTCCTCCTTGGCTCCCCTCCGGCGCTCCCCCTCCCAGGCCGCGTGGCTCGGGGCACGGAGACGTCCCCGGGTCCCGACACCGCTGGTGATGGGAGGGACCCTCCTGAGGCGGGGAGATGCTATCAGGCGGCTCCAGCTGCACGCTGGTTTTCCTCCTTTAAGTTCCGAAATATCTTCTAAGGCCTGTTCCCGTTCGCTATGGTTGCTTCTGCCCCTAATCTATAGTGTCAGCAACTTCCCTGCTCAACCCCCCCGCGGAGCAGGAAGCGCTCAGCTCGTAAAGCCAGACGTAGCTCAGCATTGGCCGGATCCGGGCAGCAAGCCACGAAGAGTTAAACCCTGAACTACCACCAGTTGTTAACATTAAAGCTATCTTCAAGTCGTATCCGGAATGTTGTCACTTTTTGAAAAACCTGGTGTCTCCCCACGGGACCGCCAGATGTACCAACAGCACTTACGAGGGCCGGTACACAACTCCGGGGCTACCGAGCCCGCAAGACGCTCCTCCGAAGGGACAGACCCTTTAGAAGAGAGGGCACATTTCGGAGGCTCATCCAACCCAAGAACGCATCCTCCTCCCGCTTCTGTATAACGTATATAGTATCTCCAGGAGGGACAAAGCTTATTACTTCTTCTGCAACGACAGCTTTCAGCAGTCAGCAAACAGCATTTAACATTCAACTCAAACTCAAAATTTCAACTTGAACATTCAACTCAAACTCAAAATTTCAACTTGAACATTCAACTCAAACAAAAGCTGATCACACAGCACCTTGCAAAATTTTTCCCAGATGGACCTCTGAAACCCTTCGCTGCTCTGGTTGTACTTCCAGTATTTCTTTTAACAAGAGGAGCAGAAGCCAAGGCAAACATGCAGCTCGCTATCCCTTCCCGATCCCCGACGCTGCCGGTACGTGCCGCAGTCCCGCTGCAAACAGCCACACCGGAGCGGACGGGGCACTCTAACAAGGCCACAACCGTCTCTCACACTTCGGTTGGGAGGATGTCACATATTCGTGCCTAAGCAGCAAAGCGTATGGGTCTGTACAACGATCGATGCCTCTTCCACCCATCCCTAAAAGCGAGCAAGAACAGACTTACGGACTTGCTCCATCCCCCTGTTCATGAGCCGAAATCAGCCAAGGGAGTAATCTGCCGGGAAAGGCAGCAATAACGATACCTACACAACCACAGGCTTCACAGGGGTGGGATCCCACAGAAGAGACAGTAAAATCACTGGGAATATTGCTATTAAAATGTGCGTTCAGTATGATGTGGAAAAGAGAAAGACAACGTTGACTACTGTGTGTGGAAGTAAGAATGAAAAGGACCATCTCATTAGCGGGACAGAAATCCACACTGCTCCCACAACTCCTGTTCCGCGGTGAGTTCCTGTGCTTTTGTCTGAAAAAAGATACAGTAGAAAGAGAATAATACAGGAGAGACAACACGGGTGATGGGAGATAATAAAATGATCCCCTATGAAAAGAGATAATAGAAGATTAGGATTCTTCCGCAAGGGGAACAGGTTCCAAAGTACTAAAGAGGGAAATACGACAGAATAAAACCATAAATGACAAAGGAGGTGTGAATAATCAATTGCTGTTGGCTTCTCCATAAACCGAGAGCTAGGGCATCACATCAAACCCAACAAGCTTCAAACCCCCGACTGGCAGTTTCTAACAGAGCAAGCGGGGTTTCCCCTGCACTCAGCACGTCAAGTTATGGGGTCTGTCCCAGAGGAAGGACCGGAGTGGTTCGAGCGCACTACGCAGACTCGGGGAGGACAGCTCATCGCGGGCTGCGAGCTCACCTCTGCTCGTCTCCCCGCCGCGGGGAAGGATGGCAAACTGAAGGAAAGTGACCATTCCATTCTTTGGATTTATTTTTTTTCATACTTTCATGTATATATTATATATGTGTATATATATATATGTATATATATAGTATATTTCATATACTTTCTGGTCACATTGTGACCAGAACAGGACTCTGAGCAGTGTGCCCGTTACTCCAGTCAAGGGAGGACAACCTGTAATGTCTTTTGGGACTATGTTTTATCCTACGATTTTCATATATATGTATCTTTTCATGTATTAAGCATCATTTCATTAGGAATATTTTTCTTCCTAAGGGTGATATTAATTAGCATGAAGACAGACTGCAATTAAAACAGCTTGCGACCATCCCGTGACCCACACGGAGCCGGAAAGGGAATAACTCCCTGTTCTGTTGATGGCAGAAAATAACTATTTCTGCAGCTGACAAAGGCAGGCACACACCCGTTTCCAATAAAAGCCGTGCCTCCCGCATGCTGCCCTGCTCTCCCCCCTCTCCAGCTGCTCTCCAGCACTCCGAGCAAGAGGCGGCCGTGCAGAAGCCTCACGCCTGTTTGGAGAGGAGACGGCTCTACCAGGACCAGAGCTGCGCCCTCTGCCACCAAAAACTGCTGGGGGGAGGGCGGCCACGGGCTGCAGCGGAGCCACCGAGAACATCGCAGCTCAAAAGCCTTGAGATTTTCTGCTGAGAGACGCGAGGGAACATCCCATTGCAGCCACCGCTTCCGCGGGCTACGAACTCCGGGTGACGGAGCCGAGCGGGCGATGCTGCGCCCCGCAGCAGAACCCCGCTTCGCCGAACACCCAGCGGCCGAGCGCCACGGCGGCTCCCGAGCCTTCCCACTCAGCCGGCGACCGAAAGCCCGCTCCTTCCCGGTGCCCAGCCAGGAGACAAACCTGAGCACCGCAACCCGCGAGAGATTAGCCACGTCGGCAGTCCCGGTATTCTTCCTTCACGTCAAAGCTTTAATTGACAACCGCAATTCATTACTAAGAGCTAAAATGCACAGTCTTTAAGACGGTAAAGGCATTTATCTAGATGCCAGGAGTCCAAACCAATCCTCAAAGTAAATTTACTCATCTCAGAAGAGGGCAGGTCTCGTTTGGTAAAGATATTCAGCATCCCGCTTCCCCAATAATTCCCATTAAAAAAAAAATCACTTCTCTTTGACTCCATTTCACATGTTGTCGGTCCTCCGTAGTATCTGCCGGTAAACACTATTCATCAAGGAATTCACCAGAACACCAAAAAAGCATATTCCCTTACCTCTACACACCTCTGTACCACCCTACAAACTCTCTTTTGGCGTATTTTTTAAAAAAGGAGAGCAATCCTTTCAACCCCATACGCCAGTTGCAACCACAGCCCGTTCGCTCAGGCCGCTGGCGAGAGCAAGGCACCCTCCCTCTTGCCTCCCTCCCTGCCGAAATCCTAACCAGCTGCGGCATTTACACACACACACAACGCCCCGCTTAACTAAACTGCACATCGTTTCATCTTTTATCATGAAAAAAAAAATCTCTTTATAAAAGAGAGCCATATGCTGCTGCCTCAATTCACGTCAAAGCCCGAGCGCTCTGCAGAGCGACACGCAGCACCCGTGAGCGGAACGCAGCAGTGCCAGGCCAGGAGACACTCTCCAGAAGACTACAAAAGGCTGTCTGGCAAGAATGCTGTCTCTGCTTACTCCAGAATTAAGACAAATGTAAGAACAGCACCGAGCCCACGCTCGCAGCCTGGCTGGCTGAGGCAAATCCATCCCCTCCTGACACAACGCAAGCATCCCTGCGCAGCACAGCACTCTCAGAACGTCAATAACAGAGCAAAAAACCGGCCGTTAACCCGAGAACGTTGGAGGAACACAAAGGAAAAACCTCCTTCGTATTTAATCCGTAACCCGGAGGAGGTTGCCCCCGCAGCTGCGCAGCTGGCCGCGAGCCGGCTTCGGGGGACACACACATCGCTCTGCAGGGGCTGCGCCGGGGCCACAGGGAACAGAGCGCTCGGGGAAGAAAATAACGAGAGCCTCACCATCTCCGGCTCGCCAACTCAGGAACTCGCTTTCGCCACGTTATCTGCGCAGAGCACATTCTTTGGGGGCGCGCGGGCAGCCAGCGCGGAGCAGGGCGCCCCGATGCGCCCTCTCCCGGGGTCTGCACGACGCAAAGCGACGCCGGCGGAGTTGGGCTCCATTCTGCGCCACGGCGCCCGCAGCCGCGGCACGCACACGGGCCCAAAGCTGTGAGCAACTTGCTGTCCTCCGCCCTCCGAAAGGGAAACCGCAGAGCTCCCAGGAAAGCTGCTCAACGAACTGAACTTCACCTTTCCAAGACATACGCGCTTAAGCTGCGAGTAGCCCCAAGAATTTGCAGTCTGCTAAATTCACGGAATCACGGATTTTTCACAGAATCATGGAATTTTCAGAGCTGGAAGGGACCTCCAGAGCTCACCCAGCCCCACTCCCCTGCCAAAGCAGGACTGCCCAGAGCACAGCGCTCAGCACTGCATCCAGGCGGGGCTTGAAAACCTCCAGAGAAGGGGACTCCCCCACCCCCCTGGGCAGCCTGTGCAGTGCTCTGCCACCCCAACCCGAAAGAAGTCTTTTCTTGTATTTGATGGAACCTCCTATGTTCCAACTTGTGCCCGTTGCCCCTCGTCCTGTCACTGGGAACCGCTGAAAAGAGTCTGGCTCCATCCTCCTTCAGCCCACCCTTTAGATACTTGTACGCCATAATAAGGTCTCCCCTCAGCCTTCTCTTCTCCAGGCTAAAGAGTCGCAGCGCTCTCAGCCTCTCCTCATACGGGAAGTTCCCCCTGCTGCACACCCAGCGGAGCTCGTTGCTTACTCATCTCAAACTCGTTTTGTCAACAGCTCGTTTCCCCAAGCCTCGTCGGGAAGTCCACCCTTCACTACCACCAAAGCTCGTCCAGACTCACAAAAGCCTTGATACAATCCGCCCTTCGAATCCAAAGAAGTTCGTTACTCTTTTTGGGAGCTTTTGCTCAAGAACTCTTGTGGCCATCTCATCTCAGAGAGAAATTCGTCATGAAATTGGCGCAAGCAAAGTTTATTACCGTCATCCCAACCAAACCTACCATCTGTCAAGCCACGGCTTTTTACCGAAAATAACATCAGCGTTGTGTCCTCCAAGTAAGAGCAAATCAGCTTGGTTTGTTTGTTCGGGGTGGGGTTTTTTTTGTTTTTAAACACAGCTCAGCTCACTGCAGTCTCCAAGTCCTTTCCCGACACATACTAAAAGCGAGAAGTAAGAGGTTACATACCACTGATGGCACTCAGCACTTTGGTCCCATTTCTGTAAGGCAATTTCCATCTCTTCTTTCCCTGCAAGACAGAAAAGAAATTCAGCCACTTTTGCTCTTTACGTCCTTCTTTAAGGCTTTTAGAGTACAATAACAGTACGGCATAAAAAGTCACATTTGTTAGTTTTAGAATACGTGGGGCTTGAAAACATCCCGTAAATAATTTCGTACTCTTGCAGTGATACGGAACGTCCAAGACCGCTCAAAGAGATCACGCGGATTTTAAGGAGAGCGGCAGCATGGCTTCACCTCATTTGGAAGCAGCGTCACCTCTAAGGAGAACACCTTCCCCACCATGCTGAGAAAGGGTCACGAGAGCTTTCAATGGGTTTGTTCTGATTAATTTCCTAGGGCTTGCCCCACCGCCCCCTCTCCTCCAAGAACCAGCAGTCTCAAGAAGCTGAAGAAGGGGGGGAAAAAAGGGGGGTTGATAACTCCGAAGGGTAACACCCGCTTTGACCCCCCCGCTCCCCTCCCCTTGAGCGCGCAGCCCCCTACCATCACATGCGTACGACCTCTTCTCATCTGCGTCGTCTGTGATTTGGCACATATCGCTGTGTGCCCGGGCCAGGCGCCAGAGGAAGTCGCTCTGGTCCGCGTACTGCCGGAAAAACAGCAACGGCACACGTCAAGACCCATTCTGCCATTGGCAAAGAGCAGGAGAAAGACGAATCAAGCGGGGGAATACACCAGAAGTCGCACAGATGTTTTTTCGAAACCTTAAAAGGCCCCAACTCCACAAGAACTGAAGCAGAACCACAGAACAGCAACCTGGATGGCCACATTTATAATTAAGCTTATAACGCTGCACTACTAATTGTTGGCACCTTCTAACAAGGAACCTTTCCACTTAGAGGCCAGACTGGGGCCAGTTCTTCAGCAGCCTCCGCTAACCCCAGAGCACTGGGGGAAAAAAAGTCACCCTAAACCGCACCGCTTCATTCAAACTGACAAACTGAGTTTTACTTTTTTCATGCTCCAGTCCCCATCCTCACAGCTTCACGCCCTGCCGCCTTCTCAAACACGGGATGCTACTGTAGGTGTGCTGCTAAGTTTGAAGCGGGTGTGTTCCGAAAAACTCAAACTTAATTAAAAAAAAAAAAAAAAGAGTAGAAAATTAAAACGCAACCAACTAACAGTCTGTTTCTTTCGGGACAGTACTGTAAATAACAAAGTGGGAGAATCACCAGGAAGAAGCAGGCAAGAGAACTTCAGAAGCCCGCAGGCCCATCACTTCTTCCTGGTGGGAAGGAAAAAAAACCCCAATCTACTTGAAANACACGTCAAGACCCATTCTGCCATTGGCAAAGAGCAGGAGAAAGACGAATCAAGCGGGGGAATACACCAGAAGTCGCACAGATGTTTTTTCGAAACCTTAAAAGGCCCCAACTCCACAAGAACTGAAGCAGAACCACAGAAGAGCAAACTGGACGGCCGCATTTATAATTAAGCTTATAACGCTGCACTACTAATTGTTGGCACCTTCTAACAAGGAACCTTTCCACTTAGAGGCCAGACTGGGGCCAGTTCTTCAGCAGCCTCCGCTAACCCCAGAGCACTGCGGGGAAAAAAGTCACCCTAAACCTCACCACTTCATTCAAACTGAGAAATTGAGGGTTTTTTTTTCATGCTCCAGTCCCCATTCTCACCGCTTCACGCCCTGCCGCCTTCTCAAACACGGGACGCTACTGTAGGTGTGCTGCTAAGTTTGAAGCGGGTGTGTTCCGAAAANAAAAAAAAAAAAAAAAGAGTAGAAAATTAAAACGCAACCAACTAACAGTCTGTTTCTTTCGGGACAGTACTGTAAATAACAGAAAGTGGGAGAATCACCAGGAAGAAGCAGGCAAGAGAACTTCAGAAGCCCGCAGGCCCATCACTTCTTCCTGGTGGGAAGGAAAAAAAAACCCCAATCTACTTGAAATTAGAACGGATCAAGTTATCCGCTGTTTCTTTCCTTCTATTCCTCAGGGAAGTACAGGAGCCAAAAAGGTTTTGCTCTTTAGAAGGCCGGTGACGAGGCGGCTCTCTGTGCCGGCTCGGCGGCCGTTGGGCAGGCGCTGCCAGAGAGCAGGGCACGTCCCCACACCCCAGCGGCAGCGCCGACGCTCACCGCATCGGGGGAGCGATTCGCATCGCCTACAGGGTGTCACAGACCCGTTCGTGGAGGTGCCCAAACCCCCGCACCATCCCGGCTTTTAACCTCATTAAGTAGTGTACTCATTAAGCGTTGCCTAACCCTTCTGTTTGAACACGCAACTCATTCACTTGTGAGCCACCGCACGTGCGCAGCGGGCAGTCCTCGGGCACACCGAGCTTCCCGAATTCAGACTGAGCCATTGCGTACCCAACGAGGTGAACGTTCTCAAAACCGTCGCTGAGTTTACTGTACGCACACAGTACCGTTATTTCACACGCGCACAGTGTGTTCACTCAGGGAAAGCGACGACAGGACGAGACACAGAGTTCCAGGACAGACAGCGACCGGGAACCGGCTGCTGCCGCAGCCCCAGCGATTTTGGCCTTGAGCCCGTTCCCAGGCTGCTCCCGGGGAAGGGGTCGCTGGAAGCCGGCCCGGCTGCGGTGCGGGACCTGGACCCTGCTAAATCACAGAATCATGGAATTTTCAGAGTTGGAAGGGACCTCTAGAGCTCACCCAGTCCCACTCCCCTGCCACAGCAGGACTGCCCAGAGCACAGCACTCAGCACTGCATCCAGGCGGGGCTTGAAAACCTCCAGAGAAGGGGACTCCCCCACCCCCCTGGGCAGCCTGTGCCACTGCTCTGCCACCCCAACCCGAAAGTTTTTCCATATATTTGAACAGAACTTCCTATGTCCCAACTTGTGCCCGTTTGCCCCTCATCCTGTCACTGGGAACCACTGAAAAGAGTCTGGCTCCATCCTCCTTCAGCCCACCCTTTAGATACTTGTACGCCATAATAAGGTCTCCCCTCAGCCTTCTCTTCTCCAGGCTAAAGAGTCCCAGCGCTCTCAGCCTCTCCTCATACGGGAGATGCTCCAATCCCTCAGTCATCTTGGCTGCCCTACGCTGGACTCTCTCCAGCAGTTCCCTGTCCCTCTTGAACTGGGGAGCCCAGAACTGGACACAGTATTCCAGTTGTGGCCTCACCAGTGCCGAGTAGAGGGGGAGAATGACCTCCCTCGACCTACTGGACACACTCTTCCCTATGCAGCCCAGGATTCCATTGGCCTTTTTGGCGACAAGGGCACATTGCTGGGTCATGGATAATTTACTATCTACCAGGACCCCCAGATCCTTCTCCTCAGAACTACTTCCCAGCAGGTCCACCCCTAACCTATACTGGTGCCCAGCATTCTTCCTCCCCAGGTGCAGGACCATGCACTTGCTCTTGCTGAACCTCATGAGGTTCTTCTCTGCCCAGCTCTCCCGCCTGTCCAGGTCACGGGGGATGGCAGCGCGGCCCTCTGGAGTGTCAGCCACCCCTCCCAGTTTGGAGACGCAATGTCCTCCTTCCCAGCTATTTAGCTGAAAACACAAATCCCTGCTGGAAAATAGGAAAAGGCAACCTTTACCGCCAGTTTATTGTTCAGCAGCAGCTGGAATCCCTCTCTCCTCTCCCGCTCATCTCCGCGGTGCAAGCGGTCAGCCTGCTGCAGGAGCTGACCCAGCCCTTCCTCCAGCGAGGAGTCGAGGATTAAGTGCGTTTCGTCCTCGTTGACGAGATCCAGGGAATCCCGTCGCACGGTTCTCACTGTTTCACAGCTCACTTCATCTTCCCCTTCTTCGCTCTCTCTCTCGGACTCCCGGTCGTAATCAGACTCAGCGTTGGCTGTGGTGTACCTTCGAGAAAAAAAAAAACCCCAAACCACAATGTAAAATTAGTTGGAGGAGATGCTGAGCAGCCTGTGACAGCTTCATACACACGGTACAGAAAAAGCAACTCCCGAGAGAGGAAGAGGAGTACCTTAGCTTGTCCTGGAGAGCACTGTACCATCTAAGTGTCTCAAACAACACACCAATCATTATTTCTCATGTAACATACACAACCTCCAAAAGCTGAAGGCAGAAGGGCCCCCAGACGGTGAGAACAGCTCAGTCACAAGTGTCTATATCTCACCGACGGCCTCAGAGAAGTCATCACGGTGCGTAAAACTTCAATGTAAGAGAACTAAACACCCAAGAACAGAGCCGGGACAATTCTGTTCAACGTACGGATTATAAAAGAGAATTTCAACAAAAAAAATCAACACTCATCCATATGGAAAACATAACCTGAGGTGTTTAGCCTGTTCCAGGAGATTTCAGACACAATAGCTGTTTTGGCAATACCTACTACCTCCATCGTCTTGTCTGAGCGCTAAATATGAAACAGCTTCTTCACACCGACGTGTGAAAAGGTGCAAAGCAGTAGGAGAGCCGCCAGAACTCTCTCACAGGAGCAAGAAGTCCTGCGAGGAGACAGCAGACGAGCCACAGAAACACACCACACGTACAAAACCCCAGGCAAAGATTAGCTGCTAAATTAGTCAAATGAACCAGGAAAAAACTCAGATCAAAATTTCCGAAAACAGCTAAAATTAAGGTCCCCCGAGTAATATACAGACGCCGAAGGTGGCAATTTAAAACAGCATTGTCTATTGACTGACACCATTGCAGCGGGGTGACTGCTTACAGAACTAATTCCCTTTTAAAGAAGACTCTGTGCCCCTCTCATTTAGCTGCAAGCTCTTAACTGCAGAATAAGTGCAAGTCAGTGAGTAAGAATTTGGATTTTGTTGGTTTATCTGAATAAAAACTTCTCCTCCTGAAGCAAGCTACTTCAGATCCCAACCACGCTTAATCCTAGGGGATGTTTGTAATTGTTACCCAATTAACCTGTGCCCCGGCCAACTCGACAAGTCCTGCTGGAATTGCAGGTCGTTGCAGTCTGGGGGCATTCGGGAAGTGCCGCCGCACTCCCTCTCGTCCTGGCCGAATTTCTTCACCTCGTGGGTGAAGCTGCCCTTGGCTGGAGACAAAGATACATGACCAAAGCCCCTATCTGGAGAAAGCAGCGACAGTAACTTGGCCACACGTAGATAACAAGACACATTTGGCTATCGAAGCTCCGGTTTTCTGAGAGCCATCAATAACGCTCGAGCGTTTCCCTCCCTGGCGGAGGGCAAACAAAGCCCCTCCCCCACCACAGCCTCCCCCCCACAACCAGAAATTTAAAACCGCGCCACTTTCTACTGAAACGTTTGAAGACAAGAAACGAAGTCAGAGTCAGCCTTATCACTGCAAAGCCAGGAACGCAGGCGCTGCAAGGCCACGTGCCGGAGACGACGTAGGCAGCACTAAGTTCACGGATAATGCGGCAGCACGGTGGTAGGCGACACTGGCACGGCTCCGTTTCAGATCAAAAGCTTCATTTCTTGGTATTTTCTTAAGATTAACGGTATTATTAGTCCTCTAGACTACCTCATTTTCGGTACTTATACACAGACTCCTCCAATTCTCTCATTCCCCGTCCTAGCCTGCTGCGCGGCGCAGTCGTGGGCGCACTTCACGGGCAGCTGCAAAGATTCCAGTGCTTCAGCTGGAAAACACTTTCCACGTCGAAGGCTCCTGAAACACAACACGGTCTGTAAAAGCCGGCAGCGACGGACGGCTCCTACGCGCTTTTCTCTTCCCCCACCACAAAAATGTGTTTTCTCCGAGACAGCTCATACAAGACGCTGCCAGTTGAAAAAGATAAGTAAAACCGTATATAACTTCATAAACTCAGAGTTTTCAGGAAGATTAAGGGATTTAGATGTTATCAGCCTGTTTTCTGGAGTTTACAACAATGGAAAGCTCTTAAAAGCTTTAGTGTGTTGAGGCCTCTGGCTAGCACACATCCTGAAGGAAAACGAAAACACACTCTCTGGAACAAAAAAGCACATGGGAAGAGGAGGCAAAGCAGCCCCAAAGAGCAAGGCGGTGCCAAAGCAATATAGAGAAACTAAGCAGCCCGAGACCTCTGGGCTCCTGAAAGCTCCTCACGATTTTTGAGAATTGTATATGAAACGGGAGAAGACGCTTATGGCCATGTGGTTTACAAAACACAGCTGAAACGCGAGTTGTTCCTTCTGAATTTCATTAAAAGAATACAGCTGCCAGAAACGAACACAGAGCTGAAATTTAACTGCTGAGAATAGGCTCATTCTTCCTCCCAGTGGCTGCTAAAAGCTTAAGTAGTCTTTTCCAAAATATACATCTCCTACCCTGATTTTCTACTAGAAAAATTTACTATTTACATCTCTAAAAGACAACATTGTGTACTGAAGGCAGCTGGTCCCCAACACACTAATATTATTCCTATTTGCACAGGACAAATACCAGAGTGAGAAACTATACACTATTCGCATTTTTTTTTAAATCAGATGAGAGCTGCTTATCCACTAATTCTCCACACCGGTCACCAAACCCAACTACAGATTTCAAATAAAAGCGAAGAACTCCTCCAACCGCCACTAGGTTCCCCATCGGGTAAGGCGGTGCTGCAGTCAAACACAGCCCTGCTCCAAACAGTCCACCTGAGCTCCCCCAGGGACGGCGCCTCTCGGAGCCTTCCAACTGTCGGTTGGATGAGATGATCTGCAGAGGTCCCTTCCAACCCGGATCATCCCATGATTCTGTGTTGTCAGCCTCTATCATGACTTAACGTTCTCTAAAGATCAAATGAGACCAAGGGCTGGGATCTGCTGAAGAGGACCATCCTTTCCAGTGCCCTTTACGAAATACATTGGTGCCCTGACGACTCAACGCATCCCAACGGCGAGGTCTTGTCTTCAGAACCAACTATATAGTTTTAAAATTTGTTCCGCAGCCCCGTTACCTATTACGCCGCCGTGAAGCACCTACTCCCCAGTCTTGCCTTCCTGCGAACACCCACTCCAGACGAAGCAGTGCTATAACCTGAAGGAGATCACATCGGCTCTTTCCTGCTTCCCCGATTCCAGCGACTAAAGACAACGCGCTAAAACGTGGCGGTTTATGGCAGGCACAAAGCCCGCTTTCCCGCAGCCCCGCGGCCTTTGTTCGAGGAGGCAGCGCCAGTGACGGCTGCTTCGTCCCCCGATGTTTTTACTGATGTTCTTAAATTACACAGTACTCTTCACCTGTTTTTAAACTGTAAGAACTTAAGCAACACAACCGATCACCGGGACAGTGACACACTGAGAAAAATCTGCAAGAAATACCCCTAGCCAAAGACATTTTAGTTAATTGGAATATATTTTTAACTTTCACAAGTTTTCCAGACATTCTAAAATATATTACTGTACGGGAATTTTACTAATAGACTCTCTCACTCGAGTCCCAGGCGGGACTTCTACTTCCCTTCTTCCTGCAAGGTTTCCTAATCAAATTATTGCTTAAAAAACCCATCAAAAACTATATATGGTTTTTTTTCTTTCCCCCCTTTCTCTAGAAGCTGGAATCACAGCACTTCTCTCAAGCCAGCCCTGGCAGTGCAGACTTACTGTAACAAAAACTAATAAGAACAGGATGACAGACGTGTAGTGGGGGAAAAAAATAACGCCTTCCTTTATGTTATAAACTGCTCAGGCATAAGTAATTGGGCACCAAAGCCCGTAAAAGCTGCTTCTGGGCTGGTGCTCTGCTTACCCTCCTTCACTTTCTCCATCGTCCGTATTGGCAGTTCCCGAGCTGGCTGTGAAATAAATCGAACTGGAGCCCGTGGAATCGCTTCTTTCTCGAGGAAACGGGAACCGCCTCCGGCGCGTTACTTTCTGGGTTTCTTCCAGATGGGACCTTTGAGGAAGGCAAAAAGCGAAACAAACGAACATTTGGTGGTGAAACGTCTGCTACATCTCTTCCCTTCTCCTCCCGAGTGGATTCTATCCAATTCGCTTTGCAGCCAGGAACTCCCAAGGTGCCTCCCTCGGGCTCACACCACCCTCCCGCTGCCGTCCGCCAAACAGCCTCTCCTACACTTAGAGCGAGTCTGACCACAGGCTTTACACAGTCCACGGGTGCGATCCCCAAACAAAGGAGCAATCGTATCACACGCTTTCCTCCGATTTCCTCACGGGAGAAAGAAAAAGGAACCCTGAAACACCTTGCACAACGTAGGACCTTTTATTCTGTATCACAAGTTACCCACAGTGGGCAGCAGAGCGAAAACAGCAGTGGCAAGAGACAAACATTTCCAGAACAAATAACCGTCCTGGTCTGGAATATGAAGCGAGTGACAGTACTCAATATTCCAGAAGAAAAAAAAACCCCAACCCTGGCTAAACATACACTTTGTTTTCATAGAATCATAGAATGGTTTAGGTTGGAAAGGACCTTGAAGATCATCGAGTTCCAACCCCCCTGCCCTGGGCAGGGACACCTCCCACCAGCCCAGGCTGTTTTACATCAATCTCGCTGGAGATCAAGACACAATGCCAGTGGAAACTAACGAGACACTTTTCCCTCTCTTAGATTTTAAATTTAACATAGGCAACGACGGCTGTTTTCCCGTGCTAGGGAGTAAATGTGTGCAACGGCAGAAGACGACAGCGAGGGGCCGGGGCCATACCTGACCTCGCCGACGATTTCAGCAGCCAAGTGCTGCAGGCTGTTGCGCAGCTCCTCCACCTCCTTCCTCAGCTCCGAAATGTTTCTCAACACGAAGTCGAGGCGCTCCAGCACATCCACCTGCTCGTCCTGCGTGAGGAGAGGCGCGGCCGCCGCACCATCTCCCGCCTCCACAGGAACCAGCGCTCCGGGCACGACTTCCAGAAAACAAGAGGAGAAACAGCTCGTGAGATGCACACGGGAAAGGACTTCACATGGGAAACTTTAGTACAATTATTTTTTTTTCCCCAGAAGGCAGAGGATATGAGGCGCAGTCTCAAGTATCACCACCCGGCCTGAGGTTTTGGGGTCTTCAGCCGGTTTACTGCTCCCTTCTCCGACACCAGCACCCAGCCACGCTTCACAGACTTGCAACAGCAACTAGGGGTAAACAAAGCTCTCTTAACTACACTTCTGTAAAAATCCCCTTGTAAATCTTTTTTTTTAAAGTGCAAAATCCACACTGCATATCACAAAGTCTACTGTGGATGAAGAAACTGCTGGGTTGGGGTTTTTTTAAGTCCTTACTGCACATTAATTTATTTCCTATTCTCCGCGCTTCTGTATGAACATCGCACTGAAAAACTACACTCTGCTTTTCTCCTGAATTGCCGTCAACCCAGGAGGACATCAGCCAGGAAAGCAGCCAGCTTACAAGGTACCATGTGACAATGAACAAGGGCAATGGGAGCTAATTTTGGCCAAAAAAGACCTGCTCTTAAAAAAAAAAAGCAACACAAACCCAAAATCCCCTGTATTCTTATTCAAGGAAAAAAAACAACACAGAAACTGCAGGAGGAGACATCTGACTTTAAATAGCGGTTTAGTCATCAAAATGTGTCAGTGCTTTCTACTGAGTATCTCAAACCTTCACCAGTTCTGCCCGACCCTTCCATCTCCGTGCAGACACAGCATGACCAACCAGCACGTAGAACAGATTTACAGCTGTGGATTTCAAATATGCTTTCTTGAAAGCTCATGAATACTATAAATAAATATACTACCAGTTAAGTCAATTATTTAAGAGGGAACGCTTTTTTTTTTATATTAACAACAATAAAAAAGAGACTCACTCTCACAAAAGCAGCCAGACTCGCAGAAAAGAAGGGCTTATCTGCCAGAGCACCCTGTGCTAACGTGTCTACACTCAGAGATAAAAACCTAAATTCCCTGAAATAAAGGAGTACTGTAATCTTTTCCCTACTCTTCTTTTCCTTCTCAGAAGCGACGCTGTTTGCTTTGCTGTTCGCTGAAGAAGGGGCTGTACGGAATCTCCCCGGGCTGCTTCCGCGCACCAGCGGAGGCCACCGCTCCTGTCCTCCCCGGCTCTGCTCAACACCTGCTGTTTCAGGGCAAAGTCCCGTGAAACCGGATGAACCGATTACTTTGAAGATATGTATATATATATATGGTCGGCAGATATTTGTTGCAGCAATAGTTACCAGCCTGTCACAGCCACTTACCGCAGTCACAGGGGTGTTTCTGCTCTGCCGTTACCGCTACGGTGCCTGCACGGTGCACGCTACCTGCGGCGCAGCAGGAAGAGGGTAAGGTCCAAGTATCTACAGCCTGGTTCTGCACCATCACGGGGTAAAACATTGTGCACAAACTACTCCAGCCCCAACACAGCAGCAAAGACAAGACTTCAGGTACCCCACTAAAGACAGTCAAGTGAAAGCTCTTCCCTAGAAGTAATTTTATTATTAAACCCAGTCTCCTGAACTACACCTTACTAAAGGGAAACCCCCCACATTTGTCCTCCCTCAGCCCTCTGTGCTGCCGGGCTCATTGTAAAACCCAAACCATCATAGAATCGCAGAACGGTTTAGGCTGGAAGGGACCTTGAAGACCATCCAGTGCCACCCCCTGCCCTGGGCAGGGACACCTCCCACCAGCCCAGGTTGCTCCAAGCCCCGTCCAACCTGGCCTTGAACACCTCCAGGGATGGGGCAGCCACAGCTTCTCGGGGCAACCTGCGCCAGGGGCTCACCACCCGCACAGGCAACAATTTCTTACCAATATCTAATCTCAATCTCCCCTCTTTCAGCTTAAAATCGTTCCCCCTCGTCCTGTGGGTCCCCTCTCTGATCCCGAGTCCCTCCCCAGCTCTCCTGGAGCCCCTTTAGGCACTGGAAGGGGCTCTGAGGTCTCCCCGGAGCCTTCCCTTCTCCCGGCCGACCCACCCCGGTGCCCCCGCCTGTGCCCACAGCCGGGGGGTTCCCTCGGTTCCCGGCCCCGCCGTTCCGCACAGCTTTGGGTGAAGAAAGGCCAACTCGGGGTGGGGCTAAATCGGCGTTTTTCAAAAGCATTTCCACCGCCGCCCCGGGCAGCGCGCTGACCGCCAGCCCGCCGCTCCCCCCGCGTCCCCCTCCCCCGGCTCCGCTGCCCCGCGGCCGGGGGCAGCTCTTCCCCTGGGGACGGGGAAGGGGAGGCCGGCGTCCCGCCGCACCGCACCGCACCCCCC
>VUYV01000694.1:99752-148098 GCA_008711295.1 Anarhynchus alexandrinus | reverse complement strand
TTTTTCTTTTTTCTTCTTTTTCTTTTTTCTTCTTTTTCTTTTTTCTTCTTTTTCTTTTTTCTTCTTTTTCTTTTTTCCCCCACTTGATATCTCACTTCTTGTTTTCCTCCAGGAAACAAAAAAACCCCACAAAGCAAAACAAACCCCCAAATGCAAATTAAAACAGCAGAGGGGAGCGCTTAGATGTCTCCTCAAGCGTGCCTACTCGCGCCGTGGTGCGGAGGAGGAGGAGGAGAGGGAGAAGCAGGCATTGAACAGAAGGGGCCTCTCGGTCCCAGTATGTTCTTGAACTTCCATCGGCGGAGCTGGGAAAACCCACCGACTCGGTCCCAGCCCGGCGAACAGCGAGGCGCATGTCCTCAGCTCCCGCAGCGTTAAAAACCTGAATGGGGCGGGAGATTTTAAAGAAAGAGGGGATAAAAAAGGAAAAAAATACCGCAGCCCCCCTCCAATTAAGGAGAAATTCTTACAAACGAGCCTCAGGCCCTGCCGGCTCCCCCCACCCGCAGGGAGGCTGATCCCGGACCCCTCCTGGCCCTCCGACAGCTCTGGGTGGGTTTGCGGGGCCGAGCCGGCTCCGCGCCGCGATTCCCAGCGCCGTGGGTGGCCGCGAGGTTGGCAGCAGTGCCGGCGGCGTGCCGCTGCCTGCCGAGCCGAGCCCGGAGCTCCGGGGGGGTCTGGGGGTGATGCAACGGGAGAAGGGAGACCTGAGCCGGGGCAAGAATATGGAAGATGCCCCAGGATGTGGGCGGGAAAGGCGGGCAGAGAAGGACGAGGTCCCTCCGCGGGATCTGCCCCAGAGCCCCCCGGGAGGAGCTGCAGCGTTGTAAGGACCCGGAGTGCCGCACTCCGCCTGTTTGGGAGAAGGGCTCGGAGCTGCCCGCGGGACGTCCCCGGTGGACTCACCACCTTTCTGCCCTCCCTCCAGCCTGGCTGGAACGTGGGTGCTGACAGCCCGGGAGGCACGGCGGCGGGGGGAGCCCCAAATCCCAGCCAGGGACGAGAGCTCCCGCATTCGCGCCCCGGCCGGGCAGGACTCTCCGTCCACCCCTTCGCTGGCGCTAAGCCCAGCTGTAGGACGCCACAAACCTTGCCCTTCCCGTCCCACCGCGGGCCCCCAAAACCTTAAACAAGACCTTGGAGGGAGCTTGGAAGAAAAGGTGGAAGCAGTACGGACCTGCCGGGGCACTTAATACTGAGATGAAGGACTTAATTGCCTCTAATAAGGGAGAGCGCTGATCCTGTTGCGCAGCTCTGCACCAGCCCCGGCAGATGGCCCATCGTGAAGTTCGAGCAGCCGCGGGGGCGCGGGCACGCACCGTCCCTGCCCGTCCCTGCGGGGGCAGAACCCGGGGGGCACCCGGGCTTTAGCAATAGAGAGCCCGGCTCTGCCCCAGCCCACGCGGGGGCCGAGGATGCAAAGCCCGACCCTCAGCTGCTGCGGGAAAGGGGGTTCTTCTGGGTCCACCCCAGGGGACGCGCACGGGTGGGAGACTGCGGTGCACCGTCCCCTGCGCCTCCTCTCACCGCAAAGGCCATCGGCACGGGTTGGCACGAAACCAAACCAAATGCCTCTCCACTCAGTTTGGGGGCTGAGGTGTGTGGCACCTGCTAATTCTTTAATTTACCCGTTCCTCCAGGATGCTAAAAGGGCAGCCGGGCAGAAACCGCCAGGAGGTTGTCGGCTCCATCACTAAAAATAGCCGCGCGCGGAGACACTGGCTCACCTGGGCGCTCTGGTTTCGGCACATCTGGCAGACAGGGCAGTTGGGGTCACCGCCGCCGCCTGGGCAAGCGCAGGAGTCCTCCCCAGTCCCGGGTGACATTTCTGGTCCCCGGCGGCATTCCGCTGGGAGGAAAGGCTGCGCAAACGTTCCCAGCCACCCCGTCCTCGCTCAGGCCGGCGGCACGGGGAGACGGCGGCGTATCTGATACGCAGCGTGTGCGATCTTTTGTTTCCCCCACTAGGGAGTTGTGTGTTTAAAGCCCAGGGCAACTCAGCTTTCCTTCTGCTTTTAGCTCAGCTGCTCGGGTTTTTTTTTTAGGTTCCTGCAAATACCACACAATCCCTGCCTCACCTCCTTCCGCTGCATAATGGGAATAATATTTACCAACCCCAACATGTGAATCTGAAGGGTATGTGGCAAGCCTTGTAGAGAAAGCATTCAGTTCAAAGACGCTTATAATAATACACATTATCTTTACACCACATCTATAATTACAGCAAAGTATAGTCTGTCTTGAGAAACCGAAAAAAAGCTTTCACATCTTGGTGTTATTTCATGCTTTAAAAGCACTCGCCACTCCATTAACGTTTTGCAATCTTAGCAAGAGCGACTCTGGAAATGCTTTCGGGTCTTTTTTTATTGTTATTAGTATGAAAATCAGGAGAGTCTTTGTTCAGGTGCCCAAGCAAGATCCCAACGATCCTGTAGCCCATCATTACCAGCTTATCTGGCACAGTGAGTCATCTAAGAGCTAAACTATTACGAAGCTTGTCCCATCTGCTCGGATAAATACTGCATCCGAGGAGCCTGCGTTAAAGGAGCAGAAAGGCTGCCAAACCCAGCACTGAAGGTTGCACTTCCCATTTCGGCTCTGCTGCTTCCCCGCCTAATTCAGCCCATTTTGTGTCTGTACCGTGCTCCTCTCCCACTCTGCAATCACCGCCTATTTTCTTTATGGTGGGAGCAGTCTCGCGGAACTCAAGTCTTCTGCGGAGAAGCCGCCTCAGGGATCGGGCGGAGGGAAGGAGAGCTTCTGCTCCAAATGCACGGAGCCAGCGGGAACCGCAGGGGAATAAAAGCTGGACAGACATCCCAAGTGTCGGTTCGCAGACATCCACAGTGTGCAACTGCTCTGAACCGCCGGGGTAGAGAGGAGCCTCTGCTCCACCTCATTTCGCAGCTCTGTTGAGGACTGCCAACTTCTGGTTTTTCAAAGGCTTCATACCTGGCTGAAGGCAATATTTTTTTTCCAATCCCCAACTTTCAAGCACAGGCTCCAAAAAACACCCAAGTTACCAGACATGCTCTGACATAGGCGAAACACTGGCTTTTCGTTCCTTAGAAACACCTGAATCATAAACTCATCACAGAATGGTTTGGGTTGGAAGGGACCTTAAAGCTCATCTCGTTCCACCCCCCTGCCCTGGGCAGGGACACCTCCCACCAGCCCAGGTTGCTCCAAGCCCCGTCCAACCTGGCCTTGAACACCTCCAGGGATGGGGCAGCCACAGCTTCTCGGGGCAACCTGCGCCAGGGGCTCACCACCCTCACAGTGAATGTCTTCCTAATATCCATTCTAAACCTACCCTCTTCCAGTTTGAAGCCATTCCGCCTCATTCTATCATTCTTCCCTGCTTTGCAGAGATTATCCTCTTTTTCCACGAATTCCCAGTTGCGGATGCTTGGGAACGCTCCCTCCTGCAGTTTCAGCCCAGTGAACCGAGCAGCACGTGGCTTTGGACGATGAGTCCTCAAACCACGTGCCAGTTTAATGTGACCCTCCCGCTCTGGACAGGGTTCCTCCCCGGTTTGGCAGCCGGGGGTTTCGGCCTTCCCCATCCGGGTAACCCAGCCGCTGCACACACACAGCCTGCCACCTGCGCTCACCGCAACGTCTCCCACGGGTTTAGGAGCGAGGCAGAGTCACTTCCACAAGGAAATTCTTCTCTTTTCCTTCTCCAGCTCATTTTCTTTCTTCTCCTCTTCCCTGCTCGCAGCTGGGAGTACTACGTGAACGACGCACCGCGGGTAGTCCTGAACAAGCTGGAGAGCTGCGGTTACCGGGTGGTGAGCATGACAGGCGTGGGCCAGACCTTGGTGTGGTGCCTCCACAAGGAATAGCGAGGAAGACGTCGGCGTCCCTCCTGGACGAGATCCCGCTGGGGATCATCTCACACAGGACTGACAGCAAGCTTTTCCCCTTAATTCCTTTCTGTCCCAGACTCCAGGCACTCGGGCGCGGGGGGAGGAGGGGTGTAGAGGCAGAACTTGACCCAACGCACACTTGCCATCGCCGCCATTTCACACGGCCGGGGGGAGGAAGGTATGCCCAGTCCAGACGAAATCGCGCGCAGAGAACAGATGGCTCTATCCCCGCATCCCTCTGAATGGCAGTCTGGCAAATACCATCTTTTTACATTTGAATCATCTCCTATTTAGCATGCATTGGAGGAAGCTCAAGTAACAGATTAGTCTGCCAGTTCCTCGGGGCTGCCCCAGAGAGGGACGTGCTGAGCCCAGAGAGTTCAGGACGTGCCTTCTCCCCGGCCACGGGGGTAGGGAGGGGAGGCCCAGCACGGAGCGCGTACTGTCTCATCCCTGGAGTGCAAAACCCGCACGGTGCTCTTTGAGAATCCCTGCGCTCGGCAGCAAGGCGAGTTTCTCTCCCCACTGGGATTGTGGTTAGCGGCATCATCAGCCTTTCAGCCCCGAGAGTGCCATTCAAGTGTAACGCATTGTTCCTCAAACAGCCTTGGAGCAGCACAGAAAGGTCTTGGGAACGTTTCAGGTACGGGCTCTGTAATCTTACCAGCAGCGGTTGCAATGCCGGATTGTTTGGGACTGTGTATCAATCCCACTGGAGGGGTAACACCAATAAAACATTTCTCTAAAGCGACCACTGTCTTTCTGTGGGTTGTTTTAAACACTTGTTGCCAAAGCCTTCTGGATCCACAGCTCCTGAACGAGCTTTCAGGAATGAAAAGCGTTTGATAGCACCTCTCTCACCTGTCCTCTGTGACTGGGCAGCTGCTCCGAGCACACAGACCCACAGGTTAATACACTTACCCTGACGCTGCCGCAGCCATTTTTTCCCCCACTCTGGAAAGGGATAAGGGCTGCAGTCACTGAGAGTTTGTATTCCTACAACAGTTCTAAAAAAGGAGGTTTATTGACTTAATTTAAGAAACAGCTTTGGAAAGGAAGAATGATGGGGTGGGGAGAATCCATACTCTCTCACGCTAGGTGTGAGACTCTTCCTCGTCTTCCCGCTTCAGCTGTTCGATAAGCTGCTGCCTCTCTGCTGCTTGGCGCATCCGCATCATCACCAGGCTCTCGTAATCCCGTTCCGATACCACCGACGCCTGGGAGCAGAAAACAAAGGCAACCTCTCAGGGACAGCATATACCCCAGCCCCCCTCTCCATCACCCACACTCGCAGCGTGCCCGTTGGAGTCAGGAAGGTGGTTCACAGCAGTGTGACCCCAGAGAAATCAGGTACGGTGCGACAGCTGCCTGGCCTACAGAGAAGAGCCAGCTTCGCAACGCTCTTCCTGGCGAGACAAGGAGTGGGACAGACAGGGAGCCTCAAGCACCCTCTTGCTGCTGGAGCTACCCTGCTCACTGCCAGGGTGGCCGGGGAAGCGTGGCTTGCCTCGCTGTGGCTGGTTATTTCGGATGACGAGCTCGCTCTGCAGGTACACTGGTGCACAAAGTCCAGCGTACACTTCATCCGTTATAAAGGCTAATGCCATAAAAAAAAAAAAAAATCACGCCTTTCTGTGGTTTAGTCATGGAAGTGGCTACATAAAGAAAACCATCAGGTACGTTCCCAAACCTGCCACGAGAGCGTTTCAGTTCTCAAAAGCTCTTGGAGCCTTTCTGCCGTGTGTGGTAGCAACTGTCACGTCAACGAAGTGGTGATTGCAGACTCTACCTAATAAATGTAGGCAGCAGATGACAGCTGCTATCGCAGAGCAAAGCGGTGGTTTTGGCACTCTGCTTTCAAAAGCCACTTAACATTAGTAGGTGGCCTTACTATTTCAGATGTAGTCAAAGCACTGCAGTGCTTGGAAACATCCATCCCATTTGCTTGACAGTTCAGGTAGAAACAAAGCATTTAGACAGAAGGTGAATGAAAAAAAAATTTCTCACGTTCATTTTTCTAGGAACTAGATTTAGTGGTGATTTAAGGACATCTTAAGTAGACGATAGAAGGGATTAAAAGGCAATAGAATAGCTCAATAAGATTCTGCATGAAAATGGGGCAAGTGCAAATTTTTTATCGCGTGGCAGCAGAGCGGTTCCTCCAGCTGCAGAGTTTCTAGCTGTGAGCACAAAATAGAAGACCACAAGGGATGAGAAACTTAGACCGGGAAATTAAGAGACTAATCCGCCATAATTGGCATCTGAGGAGCTGCATGAATGAAATAACCTTTCAGTACTGCACAGCACAGATTTTCAGTGTCTGAGAAAGCACCAGATTGTATCAGCTTTCTGTGGCAGAACTAGGCTTCTTCTAAGTTCCTGTCCACTAACCGCAGATACTTGCTGTCATTTGCTTGGCTGAATTACATAGCCTACATGAGACTCATGCAGATGAATCACCCATACAAACCTGAAACACTACCTCACGCTCTGGATTTAAATTTAAAACAGACGAGAGATTATTTCTGGCCTCATTTGGGAGCCCTGCTGACACAAGAAGCCATCAGAAGCGGCAGAAGGGAGAGCACCAGGAGAAGAGACGGTCTGATTCAAGATGGGCTACAAGTCGACGTTCACGTTGACAGTTCTCAAGCAGTCTGGGTGCCTCTGAGGGAGCTCGCTTTCTCCTCAGGCAGAGTGTGGGCTGATGCTTTGCCACTCCACACACCTACTTCCTGCAATCCTGGCAATTACCAATAGTGTAAAACCCAGTTTCTGACGTGGCTGACTCAGCAAGGGCTTGGCTCAAAACAAATACATACGCACAAGGAACTGCAGCCTGGGAAGCAGTGACGGGAGGCGCATGAAGAGAAGGGAGGCATTGTGGATTTTCAGTGTTCTGGGTCCAACCTGGCTGAATCGTCCCTGGACTTGCTTCTCCCAACGTCCCAGCGTACCCATGAACGTGGTGGTGACAGTTCTCCGAGTGCTTCAGCAGTTTCTCCTCGCCGCCTGTTAGACTCGGGCGCTGCTCCGACACAGCGTAAGTCTATTTTGCATTCAATTTTCCTAATGTTGGTCTTTTACATCTGCGTTTTGTTGCTTTTTAGATTCCCATTTGACTGTATTTCTTTGGTTTCCTTCAGCGCGACTGAGTCACCGTCTCCCTTCCTAACCACCCACTGAGATTTTTATACTGTGCCCTTCACCATGAAGGTGGCTGGTTACCATGGCACCAAAGTGCCCTTCTGTTCTAGATGCTAGATTAAATCTGTTCTCATGGTGACTGTGTGCCTTTGCTATTCTTCATCAGCCTGTTTCTGCAGCACAGATTTAATAAGCGCAGACCTCGCCGTCCCTTCTCCGCTGAAGAAGGAGACTCCTTAATATCTAAGACAGGCCGACTGCTCCTTAACACGGGGACGTAGTGTGAAGTTTGCATTTCCTGCAATACCAGCTTCTCTGTTTTCCTTCCAGCTACAGGAACAGGGAAGGAAGAGGTTGTTCCTGTTGTGTGGCTTGCTGCTGATCCTGAGACTTAAGTCCAACACCTGACTGTGAAGAGTCAGCAGTTTCCTTCTTCTCGTTGCCTTTCATCAGCATGGATACTTGGCGGAGAGGGTCCATCAAGTCCACAACGTTCTTCAGACGCTTCTCACTCAGGAGACACAAAAAGCTGGGCAACCAAGTCATCATCTTGAATCAGAACAGCCACACTCTGGACAGCGATGGACAGTGCCAGAAGAGGGAATGCTTGAGGGATCTGAAGGACAAGTCCGATTACCTGTCATGTCAGAGTGAGCAAAACCTAGCCAAGGCACAAGCACCTCCCAAGCCTCCCCGGCTGTACCTGGACAGTTCTAGCTGCCCCAACATCATTGATCACACAGATTCTCACTCTGACATCTCTTTTTCTGGTGCTAGTCATCAATACCACAAAGCCACTCAAACTCAGTTCCACAAGGACCAGGCTACAGACTGCGGGACCTCAGAGATGGGTTTCCAGAACGGCACCGCTCTTTCTGACCTGTCTGATCCCTTCCTGTCCTTCAAAGTGGATTTGGGGCTATCGCTTCTCGAGGATGTTCTGCAGACCCTCAGGAAACAGAATCCAAGAGATTATGCCATCTGAAGGTATTTATCATTTAACATACCACATTTACTCACTGCTGCTGCCAGTTTCCCGAGTCCTAGTGGGAGGAAGGATACTGCAGCATTCCTGTTGTGTGTGGCCTGTTTTGTTGTTCTCGCCTTACCCACCACAGACTGTCCTTGTCCTTGCCAAGGAGTCCTTGGAGCAGAGCTTGCAGGCTCTGTGCTCAGATGAGAGCACTGTCTGCTGGAACCTCGTGGGCAAGTTTCCGTTCTCCACACTGGGAATTTCCCACTCTTGACTGTGCATCTCCTCCTCGGGGCAGAATGGCATTGTTTGCCAAAAGACTTGTTATTTTGGGGATGTGGCTGTGACACTGCGGAACACGGGCAGAAGGGGGTAGGGCATACGTGATTTTGTGGATAAGCAGGCAGCCTGCAAGGAGACAATAGCACTGCATCTCAAAGCCATAGCTATGGCAAGGGTCAAGAGACAGGAACTGGTGTTTCTTCTCCCACCATGTTTGGATGTGAAAAATCAAAGCTGTTCCTCCTTTTTTTTCTTCTTGTGGGTTTCTTTTCCCCTAACTCAAGTGCAGTTGGCACTCTCAGCCTGGAAACAGGTAAGCATCCATGTAGGCTTGTAATACAGCAACAGCAGTTTATTTATCCTACTAGCAGAAGAAATTTCTCTAGATACTGCTGCTTGAAGCATGCACTGATCTATCAGCTGTACAGATATGGAAGAATAAATGTATCTGTGACTGGAAGCGTCTTGTTGCCTCATTTCATTGGTAGCAAGCCAGAAAAAGCCCAGGCACCAAGAGCACAGGTCCCTTATCTGTAGTGACAGAGATCTATCCTCCCTGGCACGTCAGGTTGTTATGAGGGTGGGGAAGCAGTGTGGCTCTACTTTTCTGGGCTGGGAGAAGGCTAGAGCTGCCGGTACTTCACCTTCCCCTGAGGAGAGTGCACAGAGCCCCAGTGTTGGAATGAACAGTTCTTTACCCCGTGAGCTGGACAATGGGAAGTGCTCTGCCAGGCTGAGAACATTTTAGGCAGTATCAGGGCAAACTATTAAAAGGACACTGCAGAAACTACTGGCTCACCAATTCTTACCTTTTTCATAGCTAGATTAGATACCCGGTCTCTTTTTAAAAAAAAAATAAAATAACAGAATAAAACCTCCATGCCCCCAGATAACCATAAGCTTTGGAAGCCGGCTACAGCAGAGCACAGACATTGCAGAGAAAGCACAGACGGCTCCTAACCTACTACATTCACATCAGGCTGTAAAGTCAGATAATATAAACCAAACTCTACAAAACCTCAAAGGAGCTTAGAAAAGATGCAAGAGTGCCAGACAGAAGCCTTTTCTCAGCACTTTAATATGGCTGAATGAATGGCGCAAAATGAACGAGTACCACTGGCAGGGAGATCCCACCACTAAAGGTGCAAGGAAGACCCTCGCAGAAATGAGCACTTTGTGCTGTTGCAGTGGCAAAATGCGCTCTTCACAGCGTTGGGCAGCTGTTGTGTGCTTTGAACCATTCAGAGCTGCAGCAATCAAACAGTCATTGCTCTCAAATAGCCTAGAGTAACACTGGCCAAAACACAGCTTTTTTAATTCAAGCATAACTCGCTTGTTTGGCTCCAGCAGCTCTCCAGGAACTGCTGGACAATGTGCACCCATTGCTGTAGAAGAAAACAAGCCAACCAAGACTGTGGAGGCACGTATCGTGCAACTTACTGCCTCCTCACAGCACGACTTTTCAACAGTCAGCCTTGCTTTCACCTGGGAACTGCTTCCAAAGCTCCCCTGGTCTAGTTAGCGTGCGGCTGTCCTTATTCGGAGACTTGGGTGCACAGCTCCTGGCTGGCTACCCCAGGCAGGGAGCAGACACAGCTCTGAAGCAGATGAGTAGTGAGTGCGTTGCCATGAGAACGCTGTAGGTTTTCGGCTGTTTTCTGAAGCAGAGCGGGGAAGGAGCTGCATTTGCACAGAGTGGGAGCAAACATGGGGGTGGATTCAGACAAAAATAGGAGCGACCCAGAGGGAGCAGCAAATAGGAAGTGAGGGCAGCTTGAATCAGAATAAGACAAAGTGCAGCTTGAAAGCAAAAATGTGGACCCTGATGGCTGGGAAGCCAGGCTGGGTACGAAAGGATGAAGCAGGAAGTGAGTTGAGGTAGTGGCAAGAGAGATCTGAAAGAGCTCATTTTGCGTAGTCGAGTTGAAGAGCTGAGGACAAAGAATAAGTCAACTGGCAGCAGTACAGCCAAGAGAAGCTGTTACCACATTACAGATTTTAGAAGCATCCTAGTGGAAGCAGCAGGAGGATTTGGGGAGGGTCTGGAGTAGGAATTAGGAAAAGCAGGACCCAGAGCAGCTTGGAGATCTTAGCCTGGACAGCAAGACTGCAATGTAATAAAAAAATTTGCAGCTGCTTACACATAAAAGCAGTAGAAAGGACAGACAAGCATTAGCAGTGCAATTCTTGGGGAAGGCTGCAAGTCACTGGCCATAACTCCTCATCATTTTGAGAGCTAATACGGGACTGAGGACGCTGCGTTGGACAGAAGTGAGTCACCACCTCCACACAGCATGAACACCATTTGCTGCTTTAGCCTGCTCTCCCTTGCTGCTCCACCAAGCTAATCCTTCACAGTAGGCAGACGCTGCAGTTCCACACTAACAAGCTTTGGCCGTGGAAACAAGCCAAGATAAACTCAGTCAAAAGCCAGGACTTTTGAACCCACAGAGGCAAGAATCCACTACCAAGCTCCAATTGCACCAGCAACCCCCTTAGCTATGAGTGAGCCAGTTCTCACGCTCTACCAGCGAGAGATACTCAAACTGGATAGGATTCTCTTTTTTCCCCAATTTGCCTTCTAACACCCTGGCCACCTCTGCGAATCTGCTGTGTCTGCAGGACTCTCACTGGTTCTACACTGTGCATGGAGATCCGCCTGCTCCCGGGCTAGATGTGCCCGAGATTTCTGGGAAACTATGCTGCTCAGGCCAGGTAGTTCAGACAAAGAACATGCATCCCAAGCGGAAATATACAACCCTAAACAAAACTAGGATAACAACATGGCATTCTGATGTATAAATGCATCTACTATGAATAAAGTACTTAACAAAAAGTCAGGAGAGTGAATGTACTGAACAATCTCACAAGCTGGCAAAATATTTAGGTAGCAAACACACACAAGGCTGATCGAGACACAGACACACAGACTAAGGGCACCTGTAGAACATGAGGCAGGAGTCCTCTCAGCAATTAGATCTTTTTGATCTTTATACCACGGGGAAGAAGGAAATAAGCCTCACATGAAGTTTGAACTGGAACTCGAATAACCAGCAAAGGATCTGGGGTCCCTTCACAGCCAAGGAATTACTAACTGGATCAGAAGACATGCAGAGCACGAGATAAATTCTGTGCTATAGAGCAAAGTGCAGTGCAACATGCTTCAAAAGAAGTGGATACATCTGCCACTCCAGAGGGCCAAGAGGAGCAAGGGGTAACAGAGAGCTAACAATTTGCTGCAGCATGTCCTCAGATTGGTTTCGATGTTTTAACCACTAGATGTTATTGCCTTCCATTTGTTTTGTGATTGGAATACATTTTTTATTCAAGAGCAAAAGCGTCAGAGTGAGCATCTGGTGAAACGACACCTGGCACTCAAAGCGACCACACTGGTAAAGAGGACCCAAACCAGACAATATGGTCTCTACAAGGATATTTAATTTGATATTGCTTTCTCTTCCCTCCTGCAGACTCTAAGAACACAGGTTTCCCTTCAGCACTGAAATTTCCCCTCTTGTGAATGCGGTGAGTAACCAAGCCTCTCTAAAGAAGCCTTTCAGGAGACCCATTTCAACCACCTATCAGCCAGAGGATCCCCACAGTCAAAGTATATTAGAAAAAATTCCAGAAGAATGGCATTAGAGGCTTTGAACTGAGCAAGGAACATCCTTGTTTTGCACTTGGAAGAGAGAGAGTGAGATTGTGTGAAGAACCAGACATCCAAACAGCCTGCGTTCTCACTGCGCTGCCACTCAGGCAAAGGTCCTTTAAAAAAGCCACTGCTTCAGCACAGAAGGGCTCATCAGAAAGCCAGGCCTTTCATTAAGAGCTTCTTTTCAGCTCTGCTGGGAATCAACGTATCTTACCAGAAATGCAAAGCACACTGTTAAATTTAGGTTGCTATAGAAACAGATTTAAATAACAGCAGCCTGTGTCTCCTTACCTGTGAAGTTCTGGGCTGACTAGTGCTGTCAGAAAGGACAGTGCTGGGATTGTTCCGGGGCTGGCCCTCCAGCCAGGAAATCTTTAGAGGATTATTTATCAGGCCAACTTCATTCTTCACAGCCATCTCCTAACAATGAAAATATTCTTCCATCACCATCTGAGTTTCAGACCCCACTCCCTCACAGGTCACTAGAAGTCATGTTTTTCCATCTCAGCCTGGCATCAAGGCCAAGTAGGGCACGAACAATGAAGGCTTCACAGCTGCCCTACATGAGAAGCACCCTTTAAAATCCATATCTGCATCAAGCATAGATAGAACATATCCTTGCCAGTCAGGTCACAGACAATTCTGGGGTTTTTTTAATTATTTGCATATACGAGGGAAAGAACAGGTGACAAGAAATAGAGACTCTTGTGCAGTGTAAGTTTAAGTTGATGGAACTACTAAAATTAAGGGTAACCGATGATGTCTGTTTCCATAGCCACATGAATTATTATAACTCATAGTGAGTCAAGACATTTTGATTTATTTTAAACTGCAAATGCCTGATATAACCTCTAAAACTCATTAAGCCCATCGCCACAATGGGTAATTCACCTTCAGTGAGAGCCGATTAAATGGTTCAGCGCCTGCTATTTAAAGCCGTGTCTCCCTCCTCAGCCTTTTACATGCACAGCCGGTTTGTTTATGTGCACGATCTGCTCTGGGTTTATGCCTCCAGCTTTGCCACTCCCTTCGTGCATCTGTACCTTTAGACTCTCATTACCCTTCTCCACTGCCTTAATGACAAGGCAGCGTCTCCCGGCCATCAGGCTGGTAACCCTCCCTTCTGCTCCCCCCCTTCTCGCCCGCTCTCACTGCGCACATCTGGGGTCTCTGCCACACTTACAGCAGCCTTAACCGTAGCAAATTCCACGACTGCACTCCCAGTCTTCCTACTTGAGATCAACAAATTGAGCACATCGCCATACTGTTAAGAGAAAGAACGAAAGAAAGAAAAGTTAATTACAGACTCGGAAGAGAAGTCAAATTCATCTATGAAATGAATGCAGAGAGAAAACATGTGTTTTCACAGACACAAGGCTTGAGCCAGCACCCTTTCTCTCTTGCATGATGCTTCCCCTGATCCCAACCTGTCATAATTTCTGTTCCTCCAGGAAATAATTCTGGGGAGGCATGGAGCTACACACTTTGCTTCCAGCAAGCCCCAGTGCAAGAGGGCGGCTCAGCTCAGAGTCAGAGCTACAGGAGATACTTGCACGAAGGGAAAATAAAGACCACATGCTGGGATTAATCAGATCAAAGGCTTGTCTATTCCTGTCTGTGAACCTCCCACAGCAGCTAATGTATAGTGCTTTATATGAAGGCAAAAGTGCACCACAACCACACAGCCAGTCTAACTTTTATACAGGGCATGACACATTCAGTGGGAAGAGCTTGCAGTTGCTCTGTTTCAGCAGGAGTCCCTGCTGGGAACGAGACAGAGGCGCGAGCTGGGGAACTGTTCACAGCTAATGGATCACGCTGCTGACCTCTCAAACTGGCACAGGTCAGAAAGCTGGATAACAGAGGAAAAAAAATGAGCCACTCTGGTTTATACGTAGCTTCCCAGAGTTTAGTATCCTTTCTTATACGACTGAGAGCAGGGGAAGATGAAGTAGTAGGAAAGCGTCAGACAAGACCTTTTGTAGGATCCGCAACAGAACATCTTTTGAGTATCCCCCTCTCGTCTCGTCTTCTTTACTGCATTTCCATTTTAGCTGGGAAATAAACACAAGTTAGTTTTGCCCATTTGAACACNGAGTATCCCCCTCTCGTCTCGTCTTCTTTACTGCATTTCCATTTTAGCTGGGAAATAAACACAAGAAGTTAGTTTTGCCCATTTGAACATGTGTTGCCACATTCAATGCAGCTCCTGCCACCTGCACAATAATCAAGTTTGCTATTTACAGCTACACTCCCATAATTGCCAAGACAGTGATTTCAACATCAGAATGTGCAAAGGGAACAAATTATTTGGGGAACAGGGAGAAACACTGCTCACTGAAATAGAAAAAGGTAATACTTGAAACCACACTAATGGCTATTTCAGGGTAACGAACAGATGTTTCCCTGTGCCTAAAGCAGAGACAACTCAATTTCAGGCTTAACTCAATTTCAGGCTGAAAAATCTAGACCAAGCAGTAGAGAAAAGGGTGAGGGAGGAAGAGTATTTTAAAGGCAGTGAGAGGAGCTGTTCACATGCATGATACACGTTAGACAGAGGAACTTCACTTCCACTGCACAAAGGTACACGGCAGTTCAGCAGAGCTGAAGTGTCCCTTCTGTTTTCCGAAGCTCCATAATGGTCCATCAGCTTATACAAAACCCCAGCTTTATAAAGATGTCTTACTTTGAGTTTGGGAGTTATTTTGCCTTCTGCTCCATTTCTTTCTTGCTTGCCTAAAGAGGGGAAAGGAAAAAAAAGACGGAAAGGACATGTGTGGAAACTCCTTGGCTAAAGAGCTTTTAGCACAAAATTCGCCCCAAGAATGTAAGTATGGCAACAGCAACCACTTCTGGATTTCCACTAGACCATTTCAGCCCCAAAAGTCTTGTGCAACACTACCAGCAGGAACCGCAGTACAGACTGAATATTGGATGTCAGCATTTTTCCCTTCTATGAAACTTGCCACGATCAAGGCTAGACACAGTAAGTAAAAATACAAGCAGGTGACCTGTTAAATTCTTTGACTTTTTTTCCCTGCAAGAGGGTTGTGCTGGTGGGAACAAGCGTGGCAAAACTACAGGTAGACAGAAAAAAGGATAGCATAGCCTAAGAATCTAATCTTGCCCTTCAACTAAACACTTTATAATGATGTGCTCTTGTTGCAAGGAATCTCAAAGTGTTTTACACTAAGCAAATGCTCAACAGCCTCCCCAATTCCCGATACAGGAAATTAAGTTATGAAAGGCTAGGGTGGGCAGCATACAGTCATACAGGAAAACTCTGGTGACCCCAAAAAGAGTTTCTGCATCTGGACCTCTGCTGGTTTTGTTGTTGGTTTTTTTTTTTTTTTAAACTCATTAGAACAATATTTTTCCTGTGAGAGAGGAACAGATCTTGTACTATAGCCTCTGCCAGAACAAAAGGGGTAGGAAGCAAGAGACAGTAAATCTTCCCATTGAACTGAAAACCTGAACAGCGCTCTAATTAGTTTTGAAAAGAACAGAACCTTCTGAAACATGAAACTACATTTTAAGCCCACACAGACACAGAATATTAAAAAAGGCAATTCAATATAGAGATGTGTGGATGGGAGTGAGGTTCAGGATACCAAAGGATGAGGTTCTGGGGTTCTGGAAAAATCTTATTCCCTCCTGTATGAAGGAGACTAACTACAGCAACTGAACAGCCCACGAGAATCAGAGGGAGATGACTTCAAACATAACTACCTACTGTTGTACGGCAGCACAGAACGCAGATGTTTTCCAGTTCACTATGTTGCTCATTCCCTGACAGATTTGTTGCTGGTCCTTGTACAAACCTGGGATGAAGACTGTGTACGCCCAAGGAGCATGACAGAATCAAGCTCCAGAAAGTAAAGCTTCAGCAACTATAAACTAAAAAAAAAAACTTTATTCTCCACACTGAGTCTCTTTTAGGTGCTAAGTACTGAGACCTTTCAAGGGGATACAGCAGTACTAACCCAATGACAACTATTATTTTTTGCAAACTTGAATCATTCCTTATTCTGAGTCTGCAACACTGACTGCTTTAATTGTGACAGATGAGCAGGACTTTAGGCTCCCTCCAGCAGAACTGTGGGGCTCTGTATCAGACCACCTAGATTCAGTGCTTTAGAATATTTACTGAAAAGGAGCAGCAACAATGTGTTGAAGAGCAGCAAGCCGCATATACAAAAGCAACCCCACAGAAATGCCAGCCTTTTGACTTATTGCTGAAAAAGGTGCCGAGTAGGATCCTATGTAAGGTAACGTGGCCAAGTCAGAAGGCTGCATCCACATCTCAGCTCTGCCTACAGAAGAGTTGGAGTCCCACGGGCACGTAGCTGGGCTGAGAGCTCCAATCTCATCTGTCCTCACCTTGGAGGTGCTGCTCTCTTTCAAGCCGGATCTGCTCTTGAATGAGTCTCTGCTGCTCCTCAAGCTGACGGGAGCCTTCTTCACGCAGGCGTATTATCTACAGCAGAGGTAAGACAGCAGAGATATCTGAGGGCACAGTTCCGTGGTCGGTTCATGCCAGCTAAAGACTGCCAAGGAGAGCTCTTGTCTTATACCCATCTCCTGGGGCAACCCTCCTGCTAGTTCCCCTGTGACAGCTCCAGTGCTCATAAAATTGGACCCCTCATGCTCCTGGTGACACAGTCCCTATCAGTCAGCGTATAACCATTAGCTGTTGGTATTGTCTGCTATGCAAAAGGAAAATGGCAGACAAAAACCAAAATCCCGAGGCTGACACATTTGCCAGACTGCTACAAGATCCCTTCTACATGCTTCTCTTCAATAGAGCCCATTAATCCAAAAGGCTGAAGGACTGCTGTGCATGAATTTGCAGCATCTCATCACATGGTTTTCATTATGATTGTGAAGACTTTCAGCAATTCTTTGCAAAAGAAGCAGAGAAATCTAAGAATTTATCATTACCTCTTGTTCTAACGACCTTGTTATCCTGATGTCCTCCTCTTCACTCTCGCGGGTCTGGGCTTCTCGTTCTCTGGCTTCAAGATCTGCAGAGAAAGAACTGAAATTGAAACAACCCAAAGAGAATTTTCACTGCTGACCAGAGGCAGACGGAAAGATGACACACTTAGCCTACAACTACATCAATTTCAAAGCAGAGTCTGCTACCTCTCTCCTCTCCCCAGGCACATCAATGCATCCGCAGTCTTAACAGTCATCAAACCCCAGAGCAGGACCGTCGCCAGCTATGATGGTGGGAGGAGGTTTCAGATGGCTGCTATATTGTACTGGGCATAAAGAAATCACAGCCATCACAAATGCACAGCAGATTAATCAATGGTGAATTCCAGCGGTAGAATAAATGCAAACACTCAGCTAATGAAGACTTCAAGCCAAGAGAAAATGAAGTTTTCATTTCGTTACCAAGCTTCACTTTCTTTCGCTTCTCATCAAGTTTTTGTGTCCTTTCTGCTGCTTGCTTCTTCGCCTTTCTCACTTTGTCATACGCCGCCTGTCAAAGAACCAACACAATAGTGTGAAACTATGTAAAGCAGAAGAGATAAAATGGAAAGCAGTGAATAAAGGCGAGATCAGATATCGAAACACTGTAAGCAGAGGTGAAGCACTTTCTGCTTCTTGCTTGCATTCCTCCTGAAAGTGTTGGAAGTTAACACAGATATCCTGAAACCATGAGAAGAGGCCCAAAGATGTCCAGATGGTGCCTGAAAGGGTGAGGAAGTACAGGAATAACCACAATGTGTACAGGAGAGAAAGCCTGACCCATTTTCAGAGGTGGGAAGAGTATTTTGGTTTCCCGAACATGCCAAAAGTAGCTTATGGGGCACTGGTAACAGATCAGGTTTGGTTTAGAGCAAAGTTTTACAGTTAAAAAGGTCTATTTTATACGAAAGATTTATTCACAAGACAGATGTTTGACTCACATGAACGTATTAGATCAAAGAACACCAGAACTCTTCAGCAGCAATAACATCAACATTCATTTAGCGCTATAGAGACTTAAGAACTGGGATAAACTGGCAATTTCACCGGCACCCGTCTAAACCAGTCAATAATCTGTTCATCAGCCTAGACAGAACCTTTCTGCAGCAGGTAAAGCATAGGCCGGCACAAATACTCAAATATTATTTGTAGAATAGTTAACTGTACAGGGAAGCACTGCTTCTGTTTTATAAACTAGAAAAGCTGGTATTTTTCCTTCCTGCGTGGGAAGGGTTTGCTAAACACTTTTGCCTTTTTAAAATGTAGAAGCCAAAATGGTTTTGGATGCCAAAAGCTTAATTGCCCCTTGGAGGGGAGATTACAAGCTTTGCCAGTGTTTGAAAACAGGGGAATTATTTCATGTTTTTAAATCTTACCATCTGAAATTTTAATATGCCTTCTCTCCTGAGTTTATCTGGAGAGACTTACTTGCTCATTTTTATTTTGTTTTTATCCTTTCCCTTCACATGTCCAGATTACTTTCAGGCCTTAAGCAGTAGGCACTCAACCACTTCCTCACAGCAAGAACAGAGTCCAAGCTACATCTGGCAGCCTGCAAAGGTCTTGGAGCAGAAGGATAGAGATCATGGCTAGGATTCAGCTTTTCTCTTTACAAGTCTCTTGTGCCCCATGGAAAGAAAGGCTTTGAGCCTTAGCAATCACAGCTAGATATTATTTATTTGTCAGACCCAGACTTCAAGGGAACTGCAAAGGCAATGTTGTGATGGGAATTTAATGCATCTCTGAATCAGGGGTAGTTACCACTATTTTTTTTTTTAATGGTATATGCCCCAATCTAACACATTACTAAAGACAGTATCTCACCCTTGCAGCAGATGGACAGAACTACTCTCAGCACATCAAATCAGAAAAAGAACACTTGTCCAAGTTCTTATCTGGCACCTACTACTTGATCTCACAGAGAACTTCAGGGAATAACAGATGAGACCTGCAGTCATAAAGCCACAATCGGAGAAGAGAGCAGGACAGACAGGAAGAGAGTTCCCAGTTCCTCTCCAGCACGCTGGCAGAGAGCAACACCACAACCCCAACACCACCAAGGGATGGGCATCCTTACCCTTGCTGCTGCATCTGTTAGCACGGCTAAGGCCTGAGACAGTTGGTGGAAGACTTCCGCTGGGAATTAGAAGAAAAAAGGGTAAGATGCAGAAAACCATGCTAGTGGCCTGGAGATGAACCAGAAAAGACAATCCCTTATGGAAGAGACCTGCAGAACATCAGAAAGAAGAATAATCTTTCCAAAGCATTCGTAAGCCAATCTATAGCCAGGATCACCCCAACTCAAACCACAACATTTGTTACATAAACTGCAGTATAAATTAAGAAACAAAAACTGGGACCATTTCATTTTAACAGAAATCTTGGAAATATGAATTCAACAGAACCCATCTACAAAAACGTATTACTCAACACCCAGTCAGCCTGAAATACACTGGTACAAACAAACTCTCCCTTTCACATCAATAGCTTTTCAGCCCAAGATTCAAACTTTGCATATTTACATCAATGTTGCTGATGCTCTCCCTGGAAGGTTATACATACAAGCCAGAGGGCTCCCCACACACTTCAAATCAATTCTCAACCTTCTGCAGATACCAAAGCCCTCAGCTTTCCTCTCGTGGCTGCTAAAATCCTTTTTTTTTTTTCTGGTGGAAATTTTTTTTTCTGTACTACAGTTGTAAATTTTCAATCTATAAGGCTGTAGCCTATCAAATTGGAAAATGCAAGATACAGAGCAATGTTTGAGGTGTCTTGATGAACAGTTCTAGTTACCACTGCTGTTCACAGCTACCTGTAGCTACAAAACTTAAACGGAGTAGCTGCAGAAGCCAGACCTTGCTAACAGTCTAGGTATACTCAGTTCCAAGGAGTCAGGGCCTTGTCTCTAACAGACAAAAATGGGCACTGCCCATAGATAATATGATTTATAAGCTTGCTATTGAAGTCTCAACTGTGAGAGGTATGAATTAAAATAGTAACCAGCCAGTAAATACTGGGGACAGCACAGCCAAAGGTCTGGGATTCAAGTACTACGTGGAAAGATTTTGAGAGGTGCAAGTGTAATTTCAGCACTGACTTTTCTAAAACTAGTATATGTGCATTCAACCTCAAAAACCAGAGCACTCTAATAGTGACAAGAATCTCTTAGTCCTGCATATTTATACTTCACATGACATATCCCCAGCCATTCCCGTGATTGCATGCAAAGACAGACCTGGAGTTAAGCAGAGCCACTTCCAGGAGTCAGAACATGTGCAAACAAACATGAAGAGTTGTTTGTGTCTGCACAGCTCCATCTTACCTGCTCTGGGATTGTCCGGGTTCTTATCTGGGTGACACGTCAGGGCCTTCTGCCGGTACGCTTTCTTAACCTGCCAGAGCCAGAATTGAGATTTACTGGTTAGTGCTGTTCAGTCTGTGTGGAGAAAAGCAACTTGGGGAAAAAAAAACCCAAAACAACACTGCAGAAACAAAAAATTACTATTCAGAGGGCTTCTTTTGTTGTTGGTTTTGCTTAACTTAAAACACACCTCCCTATCGTAAGCAGAAGGCTGTGGTTGAACCAGCATTTATTCGCATGCTGAGATGTGCCCCAGGCCTGACAGAATATGAAGACCATTTCTGGAGTGTCGATACCTCCATTAGTCCCTCATATTGAAAGGGAAAGCAGCCTACTGTAATAGCAAAAGACCTCTGAACAGCTCAGTTTTCAACCTCAATGCAACGACTTGTCCTTTTTAATCACACAGTACTGCAAGGATAAGTATTTGAGCCCAGGACACTTAGTAGGCAGGCAACCATATTTTGAATGAGTTTAAAGCTTTTCAAAGCCAGAAGTTGTACTTCTCGGTGCACTGTATTACAGCAGTCAAACCTCGCGATCATCAAAGCCAAGTCTGGTTCACCGAGGCAGTTTTCTAGCCAGAGGGATACTGTGCTCTGTGCAGCTGTAACTTTGGGACAGAGAAGGTACCATTTACTGTGCAACAACTGAGTTTGGCAAGGTGAAGAATTTTTGCCCGAAGTTCAATCTCTTCTATACTTCAAAGAAAGGCTGACAACTTTCTGAGCTAAGTCACTTTTAACAATCTGAGTTCCCTTTGTCAGGGGCTCATCTGCACGCAAGAAAGGAGAGGAGGAAAAGCAGCTGTGTTCCTCTGCCGAGCACTCCTCTGCTGAAATGAGTGGAATAAGTGGTGGCCCAGCTCCGCCTGGTGGACAAAGCTCTTGGAAGGGAAACGTGTAGCTAAAGCCTTACAAGCTAACCCCATACCCTGCCTGAGCCAGACTCCAGTTAAGAGAGAGGCAAGTCTCCACCACGCATCAATCACAACTATTACAATAGCTGTTTGCTCTACGTGGTAAGTTCAGATAAGGCTTCTCTAAACAGCGAGGTTAAATTACTTTAACAGTCTTGCTCTCCTTTGTTCATCTCTTTTGGCCACGCTGCTCTGCATACAAAGAGTCTGTGGGTTGCTGCAAGTATTTTACATCAAGGATTAGCAGTCTAAATTGCACTTGTCAGTTTTAAGTGGCACCATAACATCCAATTCGTAAATTTCTCCTCCTTTTCCCCCAGTGGCTAGCTCAGCAGGGACCATGAGTTCACCCCAAGTCTTTCATCTCATTCAGTCCTGGGTGTCCCATTTGCCTTGTTCCCCTGTTTTGTGCTTCACACACCTGTAATTTCCAGGCAGCCTCAGCCACAATTGCTGGTTAGGCCCACACTGGACCTTCCAAGTTTTACTTTTAATCTATTGCACTGCACTGCTCTTCACTGCTGAAGGAAAAAAAAAAAAAGCCCAAGGAGGAAAACCAAAGTGTTCCTTTCAAGTTTAACTCTGTCCAGTTACCAATAGTTTTACTCAAAGACTGACTTCCCTCGACAAGGTCACTTTCCCAGCTCAGTTGCTCAAATCCCGTGTTTAGTGTTGACTTACCAATTAAAGAAAAAGTGGAGACATGTAATTCCAAACCCACAAAATTAACAAGATGCCTTATGGGAACCTACAGTACCTAGACTAGCCTCTAATAACTGGCTTTTGGTAAACACAGGAGCAGCTTTCCTTCATCAACAAACAAACAAAGGAAGAGAAATAACATCCGAGACGAATTTTGCAGTTCTCTCTGACCAGAGAGAGTTCCATCCCCCCCCAAAGCCAGGTCTCGCCCCGCTGGCCGAAGAGGAAAGAAGGGAAGGGTAAGGCGAGAGCAGCAAAGCCCCCACCAGGAAAACCGGGCCTTCCCGCTTACTAACAGCTCCAGCCGGCAACGCGGCAGCGACACCGCGCTAAATACGCGGGGAGCAGCAAACGCAGCCCCAGGCCCGAGCCGCCCCCTGCCCTGGGCAACGGCCGCCGGGGCTGAGGGAACGGCGGAGGGGCCGGGCTGGAGGCGGCGGGGGAGGGAAGAGACGCGGCCCCGTGAGGGATCCCGGCCCACGGCCCTGACCTCCTTTTCCGACGCCTTCTCGCCGACCCCCAACAGGCCGTACAGGTCGAGCTGCAGCAGGTCCTTATCGACCGCCATCTTGGCGCTGAGCGGACCCCGCCGGCCCCGCGCCGAGAAACGGACTCCCCCCTAACGGCCGCCCCAGCGCCGCCGGGACCATATAGACCAGGATGCACCGCGCCCCCACGGCGGCGGCCGCGCCCAGCGGGCCCGGCGCCGCGCGATGCTTGCTGGGAGTTGTAGTTTTCCCGAGGGGCGGGCGGCGGACTACAACTCCCGTCGGGCTTTGCGGGGGGTGCGCTGGCGGCGGTTGCTGGGGAAAAGGCGGGTGTCCCTCCGCGCAGCCTTAGCGGGTTAAAGTCGAGATTCTTGTGAGAAGGGGGGGCCAAGCCCCGTCCAACCTGGCCTTGCACACCTCCGGGGATGGGTCAGCCACAGCTTCTCGGGGCAATCCCTGCAGAGAGCACGCAACCAGGACTGATTCAGAGTCATGAGTTGAGATGGAGGAAGAGCTTTGTGGAGAAGTCTTCCTCGCGCTCCCCTCCACAGACACAAAGCCGCGAGACCTGGAGGCCGCGAGCACGAACAGCACCATCAGAGAACCTCAACTCGCCCTCTCATCCTTCCCTGTGCTTTGCTGTCGCGCCCCGTTTCCCCCAGGCCCCTCCGCTCCTGCGGTCATCCCAGGGCTGCAGTCCCTTCTCAGCACTCTCTGGTGACAGGACAAGAGACAACGGGCACAAACTGAAACCCAGGGACTTGTAGCTAATGATTATACAAAACCTGTTTATTTGGAGGGGGGTCAAACACTGGAAGAAGTTGCCCAGAGGCAACAGAGGGAGGGCTTCTGGAGGCTCCACCCTTCAGGATCCCTGGGCAGCCTGCTCTGGCTGCCCCTGCTCGAGCAGCAGGCTTGGACGAGGTGATCTCCAGATGTTCCTTCCCGTCCTTGAGTCCACGGTTTGCCACGAGAGGAGATGACAGGAGGGCTTTCTGCTGTGAATGTCATTCTTCAGCAGGAGCAGTAGGGCTGTCTTGATCCTGTTTGCTGCCACTGCCAGAGTCGGAGGCAACCCAGATGGAGACTCTCCCACTACCACTGTCCACGTACCCCTCAACAACTACCATGTTGAGGGTCTTCTTTTGTGTCCCTGGGCTGGATGCACCGCCCCGGCAGGTGTTGGTCAGAGGCGAGCGTTGCGTTCTCCTTGTTGGTAGGGCATGCTACCATGGCCTGCGCCGGGAGCGGCTCCTTGCGGCACGCCCATCTCTGGAGGAATCGCGACCTCCCCGACGGCGGCGTTCTCTTCTCCCAGAATTAGCTGGGGCTTCCCACTGGGGGCTTAGAGCTCGCCTCTGGTCCCGATTCCTCCTCCTGTGCCGGTCCCGCTGTGCTCGTGTTCGGCTGCGAGCGCTGCGGGACCTCCACCGGGCTTGGCTTCTCCCTGCGGAGCGTGGGACGTCCCGTTGCGGCCGTCGAGCTCGGCCCTCGTCCCGACCCCTGCTCCTCCACTGCCTCCGCCCTGCAGGGGAGTCCCTCCTGTGGCCTTCCTGGCGTCGCCTGGGGGACCTGCTCCATTGCCTGTCCCAGGCACGGGAACGCTCCCTGTCCCTGCTCCACCACCGCTGTCTGCTGCGGTGGCCCCGAGAGTGCTCCCGCCCAGCTTGGCCTCGCGTGCTGCGGGACCTCCGTCGGGATCGGCTCCTTGTCGCGTGCCGGCCCCTGGAGGAATCCCAGTCTGCTCGCTGGCGGCGCTGGTGGTGCTGGCGGCGCTGGCGGCTCCGACTTCTCCACGAGGAGGCTGGGACATCCCTTCCGTGCCTTGGAGCCTGGCTCTCGTCGCGACCAGCGTCCCAAGCCCTGCTCCGCTGCCCCCTCCTGTTCCTCGAGGAGTTGTTGTAGCCCCAGGAGTGGGCATCGTGGTGCCACCTCGGGGACCGGCTTCGTCCCCCCGCTGCGGGCCCAGCATGGCCACCGCCACGGACTGTGCTGGGAGAGCTGTGGCGCTGGCAGCCTGAGGAGCGCCGCCGCCTCCTTTGTGCAGAGCGGCATCGAGATCTCCCTCTGTTGCCGTCGGGTGGGGTGTCCTGCACCTCATGGCTGTGGGGTTGCCGCAAGGGGAAGAGGTGCCGAACAGTATAGCCGCAGTTGTGGCACACGTCTCGTCTGCGAGCCCACTCCCGTATGCAGGAAAAACAGAAGCAGTGCTCGCACCAGTTGGCGCAGACTTGGCCGTTGCGGGTGTCGTGCGGGACGGGGTGGCTTGAGTCCTCCGAGGCCTCTATCGGCGCAGCCTGGGTCTCCTGGCTGGTGCCGGCAGCAGGGGAAGAGGTGCTTTCTTCTGCCGAGTCCTCCTCTCCTGAGTCCATCTCGAACTGTGAAGGAAAGAGACGCAAAGATCATGGGCTGCCCTGGAGACGCAACCAGCTGCCAAAGAGGCCCCACAGCCGGCCGCGGGGCTGTGTTGTGCTGCCACGAGCGGCGGGGACGTGCCAGGGCAGACGAGTGACGCCGGGGGCTCTTGGGTGTCACCAGCGGGCACAAACCGTGGCCTCTGGGGTCAAAGCGGCCCCGCTGGAGACGCGTCCTTCCCCGCTCCCCTTACCTGGCAGTAGCAGCTGATGGCGAGCAGGGCAGCCCAAGCTGCCAGAAGCAGTGTGCTGAGGCCCAGAAGGGCGCTGCAGTTGTACGCTGTGCCGCCCGTCATGGACGCACCGAGATGCGCCACGGTGGCGGTGGCCGCGCTTTTATAGCCGCGCTGCGGTGATGTCACGGCCCCGCGGGCGGGGACGCCTTTGTGATGTCACAGCCCCGTGGGTGGGGACGCCTTTGTGACATCACAGCCGTGCGTCACACCGGGACAGGGCTCGCCCCCCAACACAGGAACCGGTTGGAACCGGTTGGAACTGGCTGGAACTGGCTGGATCCGTTGTGGGGCGCCCCGGCCTCTCCTCAGAGTGCCCCTCGGGCACAGCCCCATGGCCGGGCGCTCCCCTTCCCCACCTCAGGGACTCCCCTCCACCGCGTGGCCGCGGCAGCCCTCACGCTCTCGCGCTGCGGCTCCGTTTGCTGTGCACTCGCTTACAAATCCCCCAAGGGAATAAAAACCAACCAACCAACCAACCAAACCCTCGTTTTTCTGCCTTTGTCCTCTTCTTGCTGATATTTTGTGTGTGTGTGACAGCTCTGTGGGAACTCTGGCAGGAGCCACTTCACCGTTCCAGACAAATGGGTCCCCACGACACATCAGACAAGGTCCATCTCACGTTGTGTTAGTTGTCTCATCTAATCTTTAGGAAAGAACAATTTCTAAGCGTGAAGGACAGTTGTAGCAGGGTTGTCTATGTTAAGGACGGGAGCAGGGCACGGTATTCGAGGTGGGGCCTCACCAGGGACGATCACTGCCCTCGTCCTGCTGGCCACACGGTTTCTGACACAAGCCAGGATGCTGCTGCCGCCCTTCTTGGCCACCTGGGCCACACTGCTGGCTCATAGTCTCACCTCTGTACCCAGGAAGGTGGAGCGGATCCTCCTGGAAACTCTGCTAAGGCACCTGGAAAACAAGGAGGTGATCGGTGACGGCCAACGTGGCTCCACTAAGGGCAAGTGTCCTGGTTTGAGCAACACAGGACTAATTTCTCTTCTAATGCTTGGGAAAACTGCACTTCTAGAAGACTCTGGTGCCTGAAGTTGTGGAAATACTTACTTTCTAGCCAGCTGTGGTGTGTGGGTCACAAGGTCCCACTCAAGGTGTTTTCGAGCTCGCCAGGTGCAGGGATGAGGAGGAGCGAGAGCCGGGCACTTGACCCGAGCTGCCAACGGGGTTATTTCATACCATCAGTGTCACATTCACTCTAAATGAGAAAGTCGGGGGAGAGGCGAGCGTGTCCCTCGGGCAGCCGGGCCCGCGGCGGGCTGCGGGGTGCTGAGCGCCCTTCCCGAGCCGGCCTGGATGGGCCTGCCCGGCCCGGGGCCCGGCCCCTGGCAAAATGCCTCCCATCCTTATTTGTGGGTCTCTGTAACATACCCTCACTTTTCCCATATCTGTAAATAATTATTTAAAATTAGAATTATTAGGCGGGAAAGGCTTTTTTGTCCTTTTGGGTTTTTTTTCTTTTGGTGGTTGTGACACAACTGAAATGGCCACCAGGGTAGAATTAAAATCATAGAATCACGGAATGGTTCCACCCCCCTGCCCTGGGAGGGCCACCTCCCACCAGCCCGGGTTGCTCCAAGCCCCGTCCAACCTGGCCTTGAACACCTCCAGGGATGGGGCAGCCACAGCTTCTCGGGGCAACCTGCGCCAGGGGCTCACCACTCTCACAGCAAAGAATTTCTGCCTAATATCTCAGCTAAATCTCCCCTCTTCCAGTTTAAAACCATTCCCCCTCGTCCTATCCCTCCACGGGTGCAGTCTGTTACACGTTGGGCTTTTGCACGTGACCAAGAGCCACACATACAGTCAGAGAGCACACAACCAGGACTGATTCAGAGTCATGAGTTGAGATGGAGGAAGAGCTTTGTGGAGAAGTCTTCCTCGCGCTCCCCTCCACAGACACAAAGCCGCGAGACCTGGAGGCCGCGAGCACGAACAGCACCATCAGAGAACCTCAACTCGCCCTCTCATCCTTCCCTGTGCTTTGCTGTCGCGCCCCGTTTCCCCCAGGCCCCTCCGCTCCTGCGGTCATCCCAGGGCTGCAGTCCCTTCTCAGCACTCTCTGGTGACAGGACAAGAGACAACGGGCACAAACTGAAACCCAGGGACTTGTAGCTAATGATTATACAAAACCTGTTTATTTGGAGGGGGGTCAAACACTGGAAGAAGTTGCCCAGAGGCAACAGAGGGAGGGCTTCTGGAGGCTCCACCCTTCAGGATCCCTGGGCAGCCTGCTCTGGCTGCCCCTGCTCGAGCAGCAGGCTTGGACGAGGTGATCTCCAGATGTTCCTTCCCGTCCTTGAGTCCACGGTTTGCCACGAGAGGAGATGACAGGAGGGCTTTCTGCTGTGAATGTCATTCTTCAGCAGGAGCAGTAGGGCTGTCTTGATCCTGTTTGCTGCCACTGCCAGAGTCGGAGGCAACCCAGATGGAGACTCTCCCACTACCACTGTCCACGTACCCCTCAACAACTACCATGTTGAGGGTCTTCTTTTGTGTCCCTGGGCTGGATGCACCGCCCCGGCAGGTGTTGGTCAGAGGCGAGCGTTGCGTTCTCCTTGTTGGTAGGGCATGCTACCATGGCCTGCGCCGGGAGCGGCTCCTTGCGGCACGCCCATCTCTGGAGGAATCGCGACCTCCCCGACGGCGGCGTTCTCTTCTCCCAGAATTAGCTGGGGCTTCCCACTGGGGGCTTAGAGCTCGCCTCTGGTCCCGATTCCTCCTCCTGTGCCGGTCCCGCTGTGCTCGTGTTCGGCTGCGAGCGCTGCGGGACCTCCACCGGGCTTGGCTTCTCCCTGCGGAGCGTGGGACGTCCCGTTGCGGCCGTCGAGCTCGGCCCTCGTCCCGACCCCTGCTCCTCCACTGCCTCCGCCCTGCAGGGGAGTCCCTCCTGTGGCCTTCCTGGCGTCGCCTGGGGGACCTGCTCCATTGCCTGTCCCAGGCACGGGAACGCTCCCTGTCCCTGCTCCACCACCGCTGTCTGCTGCGGTGGCCCCGAGAGTGCTCCCGCCCAGCTTGGCCTCGCGTGCTGCGGGACCTCCGTCGGGATCGGCTCCTTGTCGCGTGCCGGCCCCTGGAGGAATCCCAGTCTGCTCGCTGGCGGCGCTGGTGGCGCTGGTGGTGCTGGCGGCGCTGGCGGCTCCGACTTCTCCACGAGGAGGCTGGGACATCCCTTCCGTGCCTTGGAGCCTGGCTCTCGTCGCGACCAGCGTCCCAAGCCCTGCTCCGCTGCCCCCTCCTGTTCCTCGAGGAGTTGTTGTAGCCCCAGGAGTGGGCATCGTGGTGCCACCTCGGGGACCGGCTTCGTCCCCCCGCTGCGGGCCCAGCATGGCCACCGCCACGGACTGTGCTGGGAGAGCTGTGGCGCTGGCAGCCTGAGGAGCGCCGCCGCCTCCTTTGTGCAGAGCGGCATCGAGATCTCCCTCTGTTGCCGTCGGGTGGGGTGTCCTGCACCTCATGGCTGTGGGGTTGCCGCAAGGGGAAGAGGTGCCGAACAGTATAGCCGCAGTTGTGGCACACGTCTCGTCTGCGAGCCCACTCCCGTATGCAGGAAAAACAGAAGCAGTGCTCGCACCAGTTGGCGCAGACTTGGCCGTTGCGGGTGTCGTGCGGGACGGGGTGGCTTGAGTCCTCCGAGGCCTCTATCGGCGCAGCCTGGGTCTCCTGGCTGGTGCCGGCAGCAGGGGAAGAGGTGCTTTCTTCTGCCGAGTCCTCCTCTCCTGAGTCCATCTCGAACTGTGAAGGAAAGAGACGCAAAGATCATGGGCTGCCCTGGAGACGCAACCAGCTGCCAAAGAGGCCCACAGCCGGCCGCGGGGCTGTGTTGTGCTGCCACGAGCGGCGGGGACGTGCCAGGGCAGACGAGTGACGCCGGGGGCTCTTGGGTGTCACCAGCGGGCACAAACCGTGGCCTCTGGGGTCAAAGCGGCCCCGCTGGAGACGCGTCCTTCCCCGCTCCCCTTACCTGGCAGTAGCAGCTGATGGCGAGCAGGGCAGCCCAAGCTGCCAGAAGCAGTGTGCTGAGGCCCAGAAGGGCGCTGCAGTTGTACGCTGTGCCGCCCGTCATGGACGCACTGAGATGCGCCGCGGTGGCGGTGGCCGCGCTTTTATAGCCGCGCTGCGGTGATGTCACGGCCCCGCGGGCGGGGACGCCTTTGTGATGTCACAGCCCCGTGGGTGGGGACGCCTTTGTGACATCACAGCCGTGCGTCACACCGGGACAGGGCTCGCCCCCCAACACAGGAACCGGTTGGAACCGGTTGGAACTGGTTGGAACTGGCTGGATCCGTTGTGGGGCGCCCCGGCCTCTCCTCAGAGCGCCCCTCGGGCACAGCCCCATGGCCGGGCGCTCCCCTTCCCCACCTCGGGGACTCCCCTCCACTCCGGGTTGCAGGGATGAGGAGGAGCGAGACCCCGGCACTTGACCCACGCTGCCAACGGGGTTATTTCATACATTCATCAGTGTCACATTCACTCTAAATGAGAAAGTTTGCTGCAAAGTTCTCTGTCTCCCGTGACGGCTGCCATCCTGAGAACCTGCCCTGGTTCCGGACTCCTGAGCCCTTCCCTTCCTCCTGAAGCCGCAGCGCTCGCAGTGTCCCACATTGGCCGTCCAATGCTGGGAGTGCACAGCTTCTGCTGACAGAATGGGCTGAGGATAATCTTTGCATATTCTGTATTGGTGTCGGGATCAATATTGGTTCTTTAGTGCTGTTAATGTTAATTATTTAATCTTATTCTATTAAATCTATTTATACTTCAGCTCCTGAGTTTCCTTTTTTTTCCCCGATTCCCTTTCCCGGGTGGGGAGGGGTCATCAGGTGATAGAATGATTGTCTAAATGACAATAAATAGTTATGGGTCTCTCAAACCACAACAGGGTCCCAACAGCAGAAGGCCACGGAGCTGGTGGAGCGGGGCCAGAGGAGGCCCCGGAGGTGCTGCGAGGGCTGGAGCCCCTCTGCTGGGAGGACAGGCTGGGAGAGTTGGGGGGGTTCAGCCTGGAGAAGAGAAGGCTCCGGGGAGACCTCAGAGCCCCTTCCAGTGCCTAAAGGGGCTCCAGGAGAGCTGGGGAGGGACTCTGGATCAGGGAGGGGAGCCATGGGACGAGGGGGAACAGTTTTACACTGAAAGAGGGAGATTCAGATGAGATCTCAGGAAGAAATTCTTGACCGTGAGGATTGGCAGTGCTCTCAGCAGGTGCAGACTGGAGTCCAGGCAGAAACTGGCTGCCTGCATTCTCTTTAAAACATCACTGGAGGGAATCAGAAATAAGATTATACACTCAAAATGGGTTCCAGCTTATTGTGGACAAGTTACACCTTGTCTACTGCATATCGTGTGAACGAAATGGACCTGTGATAGATAACCTCCCTATATGCATCTTCAGCGTGTGGGACATCTGCGTTGCCCATGGATATGTTTTCGGCTGGATGGAGACAGACTGGTCACACTGGATCCCACTTACACTGCAAGAAATAATTGGGAAAAAAAAATTAAAATGCAACAGATGGTGAAAAGCACTGGCTGGGGCCTGAGGGAGTTCGGGTAGGGGATGCTGAGCTCTGGAGTTTTTATTCCAAGGTGGGCAGTCACCCTGTCTGTCCACATCACGCTCTGTTGGAGCCACTCCTTTGCTTGATCAAGTTGTTTTTCTTCCACAGAAACCCACTCCAAACAGACCTGGAATTCACTCAGTTTCCCAATTATCCTCAATTTCCGTCTCTTGCCACCAAAGACTCTCCTGGAGGAGCATACGCACAGCATCAGATGAGAGAAGCCAGTAGCACTTAGCACGTGTGATGTCCATGCACAGGAACAGAGCTATCGTATATTTAGGTTTCTCTGTATAGACCGTTTTTCTTTAAATGCAAAAAATCCCATCCTAGCAGAAACTGATGTTGGTTTACCTCCTATTGTGGAAAATCCCCTCTCTGGACAAGGCAGCGCCTTTGAGCAGGGTGCCAGGGACCTGGCAGTGCCGGCTGTGCCCACCTGAACACACGCACGCAAACGTTGCGCTGGGCAAACCCTGGAAAGATGGAGGCTGACATTCTGCATGGACATATATTTGTACCAAAGCTGTATTTCCTCTATTTCAGAATAACAGAAAATGATAAAAGAGTCAAACAATTTCTGCCGAAATAAAAAAAAGTTTTTGGAAAGGTGCAAATAGGCTGAAATAGTCTCGAGGAAGAGCGAGCACGTTCGGCCAGCGCTGCTCTGAAGGAGGTCCCCTGTCCCAAAGCGGCAGCAGTCTGTGAATTTAGGAGGTTTTTACGAAAACCGGCACCTCTGCAAGGCCGGCAGAGTAATTCCTGAGGACGGTGCCTCCGTCAAACACGCGGGCGGTGTTGGTGTCCATCCACAGGTGCCCTTCTCCGGGCAGGTAGATATCTCTCCACGTTTGCCCCTTTTCTGTTATCGGGGCAACCAGGACCTGCAGTGGGGGGAAAGAAAAAGAAAAAAAGAGGAAGAAAAAGAAAGGGGAGATTAGGCAGGAGGTGCCGGCAGCCGCCCCAAGCCAGGCAGGAGGCCGAAGGGAGAAGAAAGCCTCCGCAGGGCGCGGGAAGCACTGCTCGGGAGAGCGGCCATCCATGCGAGCGGCAGGGGCCGAAGTTGTTAAGTGCGCGATTTCCTGAAACGCAGCGAGAAAAGATGATGCAACGGCCTTCATTTGCCCGGGATCGGGATCATTCCTGCCTGCAGTAGCCCCTAGAGTCTATCTAACTCATATTTTGGAAGACCTGAACTAAAAAAAACCCGCGTCAGAAATCTGTGTTTCCCGCAAAACAAAGCTCCTTCTACGTAGAGCGGGACGGGGCGGACGCAGGCAGCGCAGGAGCTCAGGCTGCCCAGCGACTCCCGCGCGCTGCAGGTGGGCTCAGGCTCACCCAAAGCACCTTCTGAGGAGGGCTTACAGGACTGCAAGGGGAACTGGTGGCGGCGGGTCAGGGTGGGAGACATCCCTGTGCCGCACAGGGGATATACGGTGAAACTGGGAATTTCCCTTTCCTCCCGTGACCCCGTGCGTGGGAGGATCTGGCTCAGGCAGACCCTTGGGTACGACTCAATCAGTGAAGTCAAATATGATTTGGTATAAAACCGAGCAGAAACTTGTATTTCAATTAGGAACAACCGCATTGGAGGGGTGGGAGAAGAGCTTTCGCTCCAGGCTGCTAAAAAGGAGGGCTTCAAAAGGCCCCTGCCCCGCGCTGCTCTCCGGGGGACTCAGCCCTCCCTTCCCCCCTTCCTCTCCTGCCTTTAGGCAAAAGATCTGTGTTTCAGCCTCTCAAACTAATTAAATGTCGCAAGTTACATAAGCCCTAGGAAAAGCTCACGGTCAAGACATACAACGTATACAAACATATCCGTAACAAACATATACGAAATATACAATCTCACATGGACTCAAGGCTGCTTTGGAGATTCAAGGGATTTCGCTGCCCAGTGCCCTCAAATCTCCACGAAAATCTCAGCCGGTGGCCTTCGCATATAGGTAATTGCATTGAAAAAGAAAAGCATATAAAAATAAAATACTAAAAAATTTGCTCTTGGGTCACAAATCGTTGCGCCCCGCTCGCACAGGAGGCATAAGCAGAAGTGTGTTCTGCTCGCTCCTCCCCCGTGACCCAGCCAAGGTAATCCAGTCTCCTAAGATCCTTAGAGAGAAGTTTTTTTCTTGGTTTATGGGAAAAGAAACCCTTTACATTACTGAAGTCCTCCAGCGGGTGATGGTGGTGTGAGGAGAGGGGTCCCCGAGGTCTTTTCTCCCCCTACTGAAAAAGCAGTTTCCGATATTCTGAGAATATTTATTCCTGATAAATTGTTTAACTTCAGAAAATGAAGGAGGTTTTCAGAGCCCAAAATAAAGAGCTTTACAAGAAAAGCAAAGCTTTGCTGAAAAGAAAAAAAAAAAAAAGCAACACAAACCCAGCTGCTTTGGCTTAAATTTAAATCTGCTGCAACACTGAGGCTTTGATGTGTGTTTGTGCAGAACTGGGTTCGCAGGGTGATGAAGAAAGAGGAGATGACAGCAAAAAAAAAAATTAAAACTCTAGACAAGCATTTAGAGGGGAAAAAAAAAATACGGCCGTGCAGCGTTAAATCCAGTTTCGAGACCTCTGGCAGAGGATCAGAAACGCCCCGGCGGCCGCAGCCCCGCACCACCACAGCCCGAAACCGCGATCACAGACCCAAAGTTGTGCTGTCCCCTCTGCTCGGAGGGGCAGAGAGGCACCGGCTCCCCTTCGTAGCCAGCAAAAATCGGACATAAGAGCCGTTTACCGAGCGCTCTGGCTAATCTGACAGATGTATCGTCCGGCTGGATTCGGGTTGGACGTACGCTGCCAGGAGGTCAGGATTAACGAGATCTGGAAGTAAATCGCAGCCTGAATATCAGATTTCAAGGCAGGGCCATCCTCCCAGCCCACAGCTACCCCCCAAAAAAGCCTGGGGCGCAACTTGGGAGCGGGGAGGCTTCAGCAGCAGCACAAAGCCGCGTTCAGCAGCACCTGCTTCCACTGGGGGATGGATGGGGTTGAAAAGGTTCAGCCCAGTGTCCTAACGCTTATTCTTGCCTCGGACCACACTGGGGCAGAATCACGCTGTGTATTTTCCAGTAATTTGTTATTAATGACCCTCCAGATCGCACCAAAGCCATTCTTGGAGTGCATTTCTATTCTTCCAGCTTCCAAAAACCACGTTGGAAGACGGAGCTTCCCCGCCACAAGCTCAGGCTCTTTTGGAGGGGAGGGGAGAATAAAAACCGAAATCAGACGAGCTTTTGGCCAGCCTCACGTCACGCTTTATCAGAAACGCTTGGCCCTGACAAGTTTATGGGGCGGACCCCCCATTTTGCCATATTTCAGGAGCTCTCAGCCAAGCCCTGACTGCGCACCTCCCGGGAGATGGGACTGAACCTGCTCTGACCTTCTTTTCCTCTGAGTTTGCAATGTTTTGCCGGGAATCCGGCACTATACGCAGACCGCATTGCTGCCTTGGCTGACGCAATTGCATCAGGGGGTTTTCTGTTCGAGTGATTTGGGGGAAAGTAGCAAGTTTTAGCTTTCTCACGGTAGTAACCAGTGACCCCCATTCCTGCCCGAGCGGGGGCTCCGCAGCGCGGTGGGACACGCGAAACCCCTCGGCTCCCTCCAACCTCAGCACCCCTCTGAAAATCCTTTGTGCCCAGGATTTGTATTTTAAACACATCGCACCTGATCATTTCGGCTCTTGACTTTTTAAGAAGCAGCAGAAAGATATTTTTTAGCAGTCTTGTGCAGTGAAAGTTCCCTTTAAAAAAAACCAAACCAAAACCCAAACCAACCTATAAATTGAAACTGCAGAATTTGTGGTGAGAAACTGAAGCTTGGAAATGAGGTGTTGCAATAGCTGTTGGAGGTTTCACGCAGAGCCTGGAAAGATAAGCGAGGCACGAGATGCTTTTCTATTGAAACAAGGAACAAACTCCCACTGAGCTTTGTTTTGGGGTATGTTTTAGGGAGATGCTGTCCTCGTTCTTAGGCAGCATCCCCATGTAAAGACAGCCCAACAGGCTGCTGCAAGGTGAGTGCAGCAGTGTGAAGAGAGGATTACGCTTGTAAGGAAAAGACACCCTGTAGGAAGTGCCGGAACCTCGAGCCGCTGGGATCCTGCGCCCAAAGCGGGAGGGACAGGGATAAAGGGATGCCACCGCACAACATGGAAACCCTCCTCACACCGATGGGAGGATGAGCCACAATTTGCTTTAAGAAAGGTCTTCTTCAGACGGCCTGAATTGCCTTTCCAAGACCTTTTTTGGTTTAGAGCAGCCATACGTCATGTTATACGCCATGCCATGCCATGCCATCTCCCTGCTAAGCGACCGCTTCCCAGGCTGGAGCGGGAGGAGGGGGATGCGACGGGAGAAACTGCCCCTACACAAGCCCCAGCCAAAGCCCGAAAACACCAGACTTGCAAAGAGCATTTACAGCACGAAGTCACCGAAATCTGAAGGAGCAGGGGAAAAGGCGGCTGCGGGGAAACAGGCAACAGCCACGTTTAAATCTCTGCTGGGAAAACGGATAAAAATCAGTCCATCTTAAAGGTGCCACAAATGTCTTGCTAACATTCACCTAGCTTGCGGTCGCCTTATAAATTTGATGGGCTCCATTCAAAACACTCACACGGGCTGAATAAATCCTGACTATAACTGCCGGTGGGCTAAAATAGAGATTGAAGTTAATAAATCCCACCGGCAATACGTGGATGGGCGAGCTCAACCAGGACATTGATGCCAGTCTGGATTTGGGCCCCGGGGTCTGTCCTCTCCAGTGCTTCCCCCATCTGTTCTGGGTTGCATTTGATTAGGATTGAGAAACCCCAAAACGTGGCTGGAGGGGCTCCGCGAGAGGACGCTGCACGTTGGGCTGCTCCTTGGCTAACGCAGGTGAGCGACCTTGGGTGAGAGTCAGGCTGTAGCTGCAAGTTATGGGGTCAACACCCCGAAAAGAGGGCAAAAAGTGAGCAATGCCGACCGTCAGGAGGTGTATTCTGGCAGAACGGACTGAAAAATACACCCATATTAAAAAAAGAAAGGAAAAAAAGGCTTGTTGACTCTTCCTTTTGAATAAATTGCAAACCTGAAGGAGCCAACAGGGTCCATCCGCCCCTGGGTTTCAAACAACCTCTGAGCTGTGTGTTCAGGTGGGATGCAAAGAGGCGGATGGGTGAGTGCCGGGGGGACCTTATTGCCCCCAATTACCCTTTGAGGGAATTCAGCCCCTGCGTTTCCTACCTCGTCTCCAATGAGAAACTCATCCTCTACGGTAAAAGCGGTTGGATCTGTGGGGCTGAGCCACCACGCTGGCCGGAAGATGGGGTACCCCGAACGAAGCCATTCCTCGCCGTATTTTATGATGAGTGGCACAACGAAGTCCCGGTGCCTCTGTATGCATTGCCGGGTAAGGTTCAAGACCTGCGGGGGGGGAAGGAAAAGGAACCCATGACAAGTCCTTCATCCAATAAACAGCAAAGCAAGCAGAAAAAAAAAAAATTATATATTTTATATATATTCCCTTGGGAGGAGAGATCACCAAATTGCAAAGTCCTGGTCAAGTTATGGGAGCCAACAAGGTGCAAACAGGGCTGATACAGTGGATTTGTTCCCATTTCGATGTGGGGGCTGGGCACCGTGGCCGGCAGGTGATGGCATCTGGGGCGCTAATGTCTTTGACCACAGCAACCAACGCTTTTGCTGCTGGCACAGAGATTTAATGACCTTTCCCCCCGTGCCCCTGATTTTCAGACTTGCTCTCTCCTTTTTCTGCCCTAAAGGTGACATCCCTGGGAAAACGCCTCCAACTGTTTAAAAAGATCTCGAACAGGAATCTGAGCCTTCACTCTGCTGTAGATATTAAATATTTAATCAAACTATAATTAAACAACTCCGGCAACAAAAGGGAGGGAGAGAGACATGTGCCAATCGCTGTCGTTTCTACGGTGGTTGTGGGTACCGGCCCCGTGGTTGCACATAACCGAAGTACAAAGCCACAAAACCTCACATTAATTTTGCAGCGAAAACGCCGCTGAGAGCCTGCCGCGCTCTGGTTGCTGGGGCAGGGAGCAGGACTTGGGGGGCAGCCAGAACAGGACAGCGATTTTTAGCTTCAGCCTTCCCCAGCAGGGACCCGAATGGCTTCCGGGGGTGTTTGTCATATCAGGGACGCCTCTGCGGGGACGGGGTACGTACCCAGGCGTCGCAGCAGAGCCAGGGCGGCGTGCCGAAGGCCATCACGGGGAGGAACGTCACGATCTGCAGCCACCGCACGTACAGCTCCGGGTCCCCTGGGGCGTCGCTGGCCAGGCTCCCTCCTGCCGGGGACAAGGAGCCGAGTGAAGCTGCTCGGGGGCATCTCATGGCAGGAGGAGTCCCAAATGACCCCCTCCCACGTGGGCAGGACACGGTACCCCATTGCAAAAGGAGCCAAATTCTCCCCACCCGTGTTTGTCTTCCCTGAGCGCCACCAGCAAGTGTCTATCAGACATCCACCTCCGGCCATTCGAGGACCAGACATGCTGGGGACGGTGTCTCAGGAGTTCCTAAGTTTTAGCGGAACGTTGTAAAAAGGGATTTCTCTCCTGCAAAGAAAAGCGTTGGGAAGACGCTGGACTTTCCTGCCAAAGGCGAAGCATCGCGGGAAAGCACTCCTGTAATTTGGATCCCTTCGAATTCGTAGTGAACAGTGGTGGAGAAGCAGAGCACTGCTGACTGATTCGTCAGGAACACGGCGGGGAAGGGGATTCCAGGTCCCCTCTGAAACACCAGAGAAGGGCTTGGGAAGGACAGGAGAGGGTGGGATGGGACAGGGAAAGGGAAGCGAAGCCCTCGGGGTGGAGCGTCCCCCGGAGCCGTTGCTCTGGAAGCCTGGCACAGTTCCCCCTGGCAATGGTACAGAACGCCCCAGTCAGCCACAAAGCCCATTTCCCCCAGAGGCTTTCCCCCGGCCCTCGCGCCCCCCAGGCTGCGGTGGGACAGCGCGCTGGACCGCACGCCCCAGCGGCACATCCCGCGTGCCACAGCCCGCTCCGCGCCGGGGCATCCGCTCCCTCGTCCGGCCCGCTTGAAAGAAGCACCATCATCTTTTGATAAAGCTTCAACATCTTTTCGGGGAAGGAACTGGCACGCTGTGATTGCCTAAGCCTGGTTTGCTAAGGAAAACTGGCTAAAAATAGAGGCCAAATTGAAAAATTGCTCAAGAACCCCCTTTTTCAGGGCTGCGTGCGGCTCCGCTCTCTGGGTCTGACACTTCACGTGCAGCCTCTGCCTGTTTGGGGCATGTTTTAAACACGAATAACCCGGTCACCTCTGAGATGAGGGGAAAAAGGAGCTGCTTAGCCCCGATTAAAGGATTGTTTCTTGACTTTTATGATGCTTTTATTTAAGGATTTCTCGAGCCGTTGTGCTTTGGAGCAGAAAAGCAAACTTGGAGCAGGGCTGCTGGTGCTTCAGGAACACCTACGCCCCAGCCAGGAGCTGGGCACGCCGGTTCCTCGCCTTGCCCGGGTGGGATTTAGCGCAAGCAGAGCCGGGGGAGGCGGCGGGCTGCCCTCCGCCTGCGGGTAAGGAGCTCTGCAAAGGGCATCCCCAGAGACCCGGCTGCTTCTGGGGCTGCCTATTACAATTTAAAACATGGGGTTTTTTTTTTTTGTTTTCAGTTCCTCAGCCCATTCCCTACTAACGTTCAACCCAATCGAGTCCACACGGCAGAAAATTGGGTACGGGGAACCAAGTGCTCCACGCCTTCCTACAGCACACCTAAGCCACGTGGGGCACACGTACCCCCCGTGCTCCTCTCGCCTGGACAACTGCTGCACAGATCTCTGCAGAAAAGCCAGGAATAGCGGAAAAAGCAGAAAAGAAATTATTACCTACTGCGTCGGGGATGAAGAAGTTGTAGCCCAAGAGGCTGTAGTGCAGCACGGAGGGAATAACCCCCTTCAGCCCAGCGTGGCTCCAGTCCGAGCGCAGGGGGCTCATCTGGACGAAGAGCGGCAGATGACCGGACCTGGGGGAACCAAGCACAAACCCGGCGTTCGTAGATGGCTCGCAGGAGTCACAACTCCCCGACGCCTGGCTGTCCTGGCAGTCGCTGTGGTCAGATAAGGGTTTCTCCAACCGTTTGGCATCTCCGCTGGAGGTCAATCAGTGCTCCTCAGTACCGCTCCCACCCACGGCGCAGCCCCAATCCTCCTCCTTCTCCCCAGGTGCCCTGTTCAAAGCTTTCCTTCTCATGGCTTGATCTCACCAGGACTGTGATTTGGTGGCCCACCACGGTGGCAGCACAGCCACGCTCTGGGTCGTGGCCATCTTCTTGCTACTTCTCATATGGCAACGCCGACCCCGGTGGGACAATGCTCACCAAAAGCATACCCGTGAGAGCGGCTGGGGTATCCCAACGGCACCCGCAGCCCCGGCCCCACGCGGATCCCCAGACCCGAAGCATGAACCTCCTCACGATGGGTGGCATGTCCTGCAGGGAGGATTCCTGCTCCTGGCTTTCATTTGTGCTCATCTGTTTCGCATTGAGCCGCTCTCATTCCTGACAGCAGTTTTATCTGTCTGCCAGGAGAAAACATTATTTTCCCCATGGTTTTTTTGTTTTGTTTGTTTTTTTTTCCAGTAGCGTTTCTATGCCATGGGTTTACTCGGGAGGGCAGGGGGTCATGTCGTCAAGCAGCCTGGTGCGGGAGGCAGTGTTTCTGGTGGCCAAAAAGGGTCAAGTCTGGACCTTCATGATGAGCTTTGGCTTGAAAAATGGTCTGGAGCTCATCTAACCGAGGGGTTTTTTTGGTCTGAGTCTGCTCGCTCCTAGAGTTTGGTTTGGTCCTCGGCTTCCCACCTGTTTGCTGACTCCCCAGAGGTCTCCCAGGGACACTTTTTCATCTGAGGAGGTGGTAATGCTGATGCGTTGGGTTATGGAACGCTTCTGGTATGGAGCCTGCCCACCAGGAAAGGTATGACCCTGGACAGACTGAAAAATGGTTAGAAAAGGGGCTATTTCCTCCACTCTGGTTTTGCAGAAGGCTGAGTAAGAGCCCGTCACCACCTCAGCATGTGAAACTTTGCTTTTTCTTTGAAAATGAACTATTTTAAAGTTGCTTTCTCATGCGATTTACCGTCAATGCCTCATCCACAACATAAGTCATTTTGCAAACAGTTTGTGTATCCCTTTCCATCTGCCAAGCACAAAAATAATGGGAAAAAAGAAAAGTAATAGTTTTCGGTGCCTTTCACCAAAGGGCTCCGAGGCATGTTACAACTGCTAATTAATAAATTAACCCTGTTGTGGTCTATGCGAGCACGAAAAATCCGGAAACTGCAGTTGTTTGACACCAGAAGCAACTACCGACACAGGGATGTGGCCAAGACTCCAGGGTTCACCCTCTCCCTCCGGTGGAGGCAGTGACCCGAAGCTTGAATGGCCGTAAATGACAAGATGCATTTTTCTTGCATCTGGCGTTAACGCATTTAAGTGTTTTTATGCTCTGAGGCATTGAAAAACATTGAAAACCAATAATGAAAATGCTCTAAGCGAGAGAGGGAGATGTGATGTGAGAGCGACCCCTCCTCACGTATTGCCCCGGGCCACCTCCCCGCTGCTCCCCTGGGCGCTGAGCGCTGTCACGCCATCCCAAGGCCATATCGGAAGCATCACCTCCGCCGTGCCGCAGGCAGCTCACGCCGCCGTCGCCTCCGGCAAAGCGCCTTCTCCCCGGTACCCACCTGGCACCGGCGCTGATGACGGTGGCGTTTCCCAGCGTCGCCAGCGCCGCCGCCAGCGCCCCGGTGTATCGGTCACCGGCCAGCTCGGCGGGAGGCGGGACGGCTTGCCGCAGGAAGGCATTGCCCTCGGCGCCCTCGAAGGCCACGTACGCGGCGCCCAGCGCCTGCCGCAAGCGCCGGGCACGTGCCAGGTACCAGCTCAGCGCCGCCTCGCTGGTGACGTTCAGGCAGGCGCAAAGCCGCCCCTTCCACGTGGTCAGCAGCGGCACCTGCGGCAGAGGGTGAAAGTTTGCGTTGGACCCATAAAACATCCCGCCGGGGCTGCGGGACGCCTGCGCGGCCCTCACCCTGCCCTGCCGCAATCTGCGCCCTCGCGCTGCCACGCAAAAAGGTGCAAACCCTCTCCTCAAACCACCCCCCCAAAAAATCCCTGAGTTGACGGCAAAGCGGCACATCGTTGAAATGACTGCAAAAAAAGGGAATCGGGGGGATTTTCTTAAAAATCTTCTTTTTTAAAAAATATCTTTTGGAAGCGGAAAATTGAAAGCTGCTTCCGTATGAAACGGGCGAAAAGCTGCTCCCCCGGGCACCGCTTTGCCCCCAGCGCAGGGGGATGGGGTTATCGCCCTCTGCGCGTATTTTTCCAGCTTGAATTGTGGTTTGAGGTGGAGCGGCGGGTCCGGGGGGCGGCGGAGGGTCTCGTACCGGGGGCTGCAGGCTCAGCCAGTAGCCGGCCGCCTCGCCGTCCCGCAGCCAGCGCAGGAAGAGCGGGGAGGCGATGCTGGTGTAGGGCGAGAGCGTGATGGAGAGCTGCAGTGGCGCGATGAGGGACGGGTCCCAGGCGCGGGCCGAGTCCTGCCTCTTCCTCCGCTCCGAGGGGACGTGGTCCTGCCGGGGGGCACAGGCAGAAGGGGGTGTTCGGCGGGAGCGGCAGAGCCACCACGCACCGACAGCCTGCTGTCACCACCCCAAATGCAGCATCCCTTCCCAGGGTGGTGGAGGGGGGAGAGATCACAGCCGCCCCCCAAAACGGGCACGTTCGCGTTTTACAGGTGGGGATGTAGCAGGGCCGATGGCAGCGCTCCGTCTGCCTCCGGAGCCCCAGGCCGGCAGGACGGGACGTACCGCGGCGGCGAGGACGGCGGTGCAGCGCTCCCCCAGCGCCAGGACCCCCTCCTGAAGGCGATGCCGCTTCAGTCTCTTGGCCAGCGACCTCAAACCTCGCTTTATTTTGGCGGCCGAACCCGCCGGGCCGTGGTACCGCCAGACCGGAGACCTGCGGGGTGGAAAGAGCCGGGGGGGGAATCGACACCTCGTGCCGGCAGGAGATGCTGGGGGCAGCGACCGGGCCAAGGGCTCGGAAAGGAGCCCCGAAATGGGAAGAAGGAGCATCTCACCCCAGGAGAGCCGTGTCGGGCATGGCCCGCGCCTGCCCCGCCAGCTGGCTGCCCACGTGCCGATGAGCGACCGCCACGTCCGGGCTGATGCAGAGGAGGTACCCCAGTGGCGCCGCGGCTCTCCCCGCCGGCGATTCCAGGCAGAAATGCCTGTTGCTCTCCAGCGAGAGGAAGAGGGGCACGTCGGGCGCCACCGTCACTGTCACTCCTTTGGGGAGAGAAGAGGAAGAGGGCGTCTCAGCAAGCTCCGTGCCCCGGCGGCCACGGGGACAGGGATGCACGGGGCAGAGCCGAACTGGTACCAGGACCTCCCGCACTGATCCCGGCCACGCCGGCAAATCTCCCCTCTCTGCTTCCACTGTTCCCTTTTAATCTCTAAAATGCCCTTTTTGGGGCATCCAAATCTCCAATGCCATCTCCAAAATGCCTATTTTTGGGGGGCTGGATTTGCTCTGTTTCTTGTCTTTTTGCTCCACATTCAGCTTAGGCGGCAGCTTCAGCTTCATCAGCGCAGGGCAGCTGCGGATCAGCTGATGAGCTTGGGGGAATATCTGAAATTTGGCGTTCTGCAGGCTAATCCAAATATCCACCCGAAAATGACAACTCGTGCCTGCATGCAGGACCCCATAGCGGCACCAGGGACCCCTGAGCTCCGGGTGAAGCCACCCGAGCACGGCTGGAGGATGCGGCGACGGACACGGGTCTCTGCTTAAAACCAGAGACGGACACACCAAGCGCACGGGATTTCCCTGGGGCGACCCGGGGACCCCGTCCTCTCGGGCACCGGCGTGCAAACGCCGCCGGGCTTCAACGTCACGGCCTCTTCCACGGGGACGGGGCAGTGTGGGACGCGTCCCTCGCGCCCCGCTGCCGGGTGGCATTACACCTGTAGGGTATTTTAGTCTTGGAGACATCCGCCCTGCTCTTAAACCAGTCGCTTTACAGCCGAGGAGAGGGGCGGCGAGGCACAGGGGTTAAAGCAGGAGGGCGCTGGAGAGGGAAGGGTGCCATTACCTGTCGAGCCTAAAAAGTATCTCTCCAGGACGGGCCCGTAGCCGGCGGGGTTCTCGCTGAAGTCGCCGCTAACGAAGGGCTGCGCGGGGCTCTCGGCGCCGTTGAGCGGCCAGCGCTGGGCGCGGACACTCGCCCCTCCGTACCAGGAGACATTGGCCATGGAGAAGCAGTCCTGCGGCCAAGAGAGCATCATCGGGGGGGAGAAACGCCTGGGGTGAGGGCGGACGCAGGAATAGCTGCGTTCGGAGAGGCGAAACCCCCACGTCTTGTTCCAGTGTTGTCAGAGCCGTCGTGGGACGGGTCTTTTCCCAGGAAAAAAAAAAAATCCCAACCCCGTGAGATTTGGGGGTTTTCTGCAGAAAGCAGCGGGTGCTCGCTCATTGCTCTCCGCGTCTAACCTGGGAGAAGATACTTGGGTTTAAGTTTTTCCTCCCTGCGAACAGGAGCTGGGCTTCCAGGTACCCAAAAATGCTGAAATTCTGCCTCACCACTTGATTTCTCAGCCTGCAGCTTATTAAAGTCATCAAATGGTGTAAGAGTAGGAAGAGGAAAAGAAAAACAACCAAGTAGCAAGAGTCAGGAGCGCAAGTTACGCGCTTCGAAGAACAAAAAAAGGCTTAACTCGCTAATTAAAGCCAAAGACAACGGTTTTCCTCCCTTTTCCCCTTACGCGCCCGCGTTCAACGCGTTCTGCGCCCGACCACAATTGTCAGGAATTAACGGGTGTTTGAGTCGCTGCTGGAAAGATGCTGGAAAGTGCTGAGGCGAAGCGGCCGCGCAGGCGCGTGTCGCTGCAGGAGAACGGTGACGGCGGAGGTGGCACATTCGGGGCAGCGGCTTTAAAATGCAGCGATGGAGCTTTCACAAACCCCACTTGGAAAAAAAAGAATCTGTTTGTTTGGGTTTTATAAATAAATAAATAAATAAATAAACAACCCTCTCCTAGCTACTTTCTGCAGTTCCTGGGGTGGATTTCCAGCCCGAATTCGCAGCTGTGTGCCCGCAGGGAGATTTTTAACCCTGCCACGAGGGCTCGTCCCGACACAGCGCCCCCGGGGTAACCTGTGGGGTTGGGGCTCTCTCCCACGGCAAAGCCCCCCCGTTCCCAGAGGGCTGATTGTGAAAAGTACTTCCCTTGGTGAGACTAAGTCACTTTGGGCATTTGGGGCACTTGTCCTGGGGCTGGCGGGGCGGCGGAGCGGCGAGCCGCCCCCAAAAGCCGCTGGTCCCGGGGGACATCCCCATCCTCGACCCTCCTCCTCTCCGAAAGCGGCAGTTTTCGCTTCAGCGCCTCCAAGACTTTCCCCTTTCTGCCAAAGCGGGGGATCAGCAGGACTTAGCCTCCCGCGTGACTCCACAGGCGGGGATGGGCTTCCCCGACAGCTCCGGGGGTTTGGGGCTGCGGGGGGCGGTGGGGAGGGAGGGGGCACACAGCGACCCCCCCAGCCCAGCACAACCCGGCGCTCCTCGCCCCGACGCCGATGCCCTGAGCGCGAGTCTGCCGCGGGGGCAGAGAGGGGTTAAATAACCCTCCGGGGTGGGGAGAGGAGATGTAAATTATTAAAGTGGAAACCCTGGAGGCTGCAGGAGCCGTACCAGGTGTCAGCTGAACGAGTTACACCAGCTGGGAAAGGGGGGGGTGGAAAAAAACCCCTATTCTTAACTCTTAAATTTCACTAGATCCTATTTTCCAGTAGTTTGAGTTTGGGTGGTGTGGGGTTGTTTAGGGTTTTTTTTTTTTGCTATTTAAAAAAGTGGGAAAACCCTTATTCTATCTTGATCGTCCTCTCGACCACCCCAAACTGGTGCCAGCAAAGGAAAACCAGCCCCACGCGCCGCGGCTGAGTTCAGGCAACACCTTCCACCAGCCCAAAACCGTGTCAACAGGCAATTTACGGCTAAAAGGGAGAAATTCCCCATCCCTGCAGGATCCCGTCCTGAGGGCTCCCCACAACAGGACACCACCGTCGGACGGGGTTTTTCCTTCCCCTCCTTCAGGCTCGCTTTCAGAGCCCGCTTTTGCTTACCCGAGGGAGAAAACTGGGAAGGATAAAAAAAAAAAAATAATAATAAAACCCCCATAAATTCTTGCAGCAGCGGCCATGGCTTAATCCCGTCCCGAGGGAGCTGCCACATTGTGCCTGTGGTTGGAGGAGACCTTTCTGAGCTCCTCGCGTTTCTCGCCAACATTGTGATCCGAAGCGGTTATTTATTCCGTCTCCATATAAACACGGTTCTCCCGCCCCGGGGTTACCAACGCGGCACCGGGAGGCGGCGGCCGCGGCCCCTCGGTCTTTTGGGGGCTCAGCATCAGGGCACGAGGCTTCCAAAGGGGCTTTTCCCACCCGGGACCCTCCAGCTGCTGGAGGCTTTGGCCGATGGGGCGCCCCCGAGCACGGCGCGACCCCATAACCGTGCTGGGCAATTGCCTGTTCAGGGCGGATCCTCCCCGTTTTGGCTCATTTTACCCCAAACGCCACAGTTCGGAGAAGGGCGCGGGGGTCCCCGTTACCTTCAGCACGACGTCGGGGCGCAGCGGGGTCCAGCGGACGCCGTAGCACTCGGTGCCGGGGGCCGGCGGGGGCTCGAGGGAGAGCCGGAGCTCGGCGTCCTCCTCCCAGGCGTAGCAGAACTGCCCGCCGTCGTGCCAGCAGCGGTCCCGCGGCGGAGGCGGCTCGGCGGCCGGCACGCCGCCCACCGCGATCACCGCCACCGTCCGCCCCGTCGGCAGCGCCCGCAGGAGCAGGGCGCCCCGCCGGCGCTCCCACAGCACCCCGCCGGCGCGGCCCCGCAGCACCCACTCCTCCGGCGACTGCTCCAGCGCCTGCCAGGAGATGATGCCGATGGTCATGGCGAAGAAGACGGCCACGCCGAGGCAGCCGAGGGCGCCTTTCCAGGGCTCCGTCATCTCCCTGAAGCCCAAAGTCCAGGTGGCTTCGGGGATTTGGCCGGTGGGGCGGGCGAGCGGCATGGTGCGCTCGCGGGGCGATGCTCCGGCTCCTCTTCCTCTCCCTTCCTGCAGCCGCACAAGAAAACCCTCCTCTCGGATGGCTCTGGAAGAATATTAAAAGAAAGGAGGAAAAAAAAAAAATAAAAAAAAAATAAAAAAGGAGTTTAAAAAAATATAAGCCGCCCACAACTCTTTTCCCTGTGCAGTAGCGCGAAGGTAAGAGAAATGTCTTTTGCCGCCTCCCTCTGCTCGCCAAATCCCGCGGCTGCGCTCGGTGCTGGCTGCGACCGCGACACCCCCCGTGCCGGGTGTCAGCTCAGCCCTCGGCACGGCCGGTGGCGCCCGCGCAGCCACGCCGGACCCGCCGCGCGTGGCCGAAAGCCACGGAGAAGAGACAGACGGGGCGGCGCTGGAGCCTCCGCGGAGCTTTGGGGTTTTGCTCCTGGGTTTGCCAAGCGGCCGTAAAGAGCCGGGGGGTGCAGAGGAAGGATTGCGGGGTGGGTAGAGAAAGAGCGCGGAGGGGGGGGAACGCAGCACGGGTTTTCCATCCCCCTTCCCTGGAGAAGTATTTGCTTCGTGCACAGAGAGGGGGAAAACGCCTCTCCCCACCTCCGCGCACCCCCATCGCATCCCCCCGCCGCCACCGCCCCGCAGCAGCGCTGCTTTTACCCAAAGGCAGGGCGAAAGATGCTGCAGCGGCCCCCAAGAGGGGTGGGCGCTGCCCGAGCGCCCCAGCCCCGATGACTTTTCCGCCGTGGGGCCGGGCAGTAGGTTCTTCCTCCTCTTTCCCCGGGGTGGTTTTTTCCTGCCGGCCGCGTCAGAGACCTTTACGGCCGAGGGAACTCGATCCGAACTAACCCTGGAGCGATATCTAAGATGGGACAGGTTCCGCTCCCTCCCGCCCTGCACGTCCCCGCAGGTGCTGACATCAGAAGCAGAGGCGGGAAATTAAGAAAAAAAAATAAAATTAAAAAGCATTTATTTACATGGAAATAATTTTTTGGGGAGTTTTTGCAAAGTTATCGAGGTGGCTCCGGTTGAGCCCTCTCTACGCACCAGCGAACCCCCCCGGCAGAAAGCCGTGGCGGCACTGCGCCTCCCCCCACGCCGCTGCTTTGGCTTTTTTTGGTGGTTGTTATTACATTTTGGGGGATTTTCTCACTGTTTCTACCTCACGCTAAATGAGCTGCTGGGGCTCCCCTCGGGCCACCCCCGGGGCTGCGGGAGAAGGGGGGGGGGGGCGCTGCAGGAGAAGGGGGGCGCTTCTTGGCACCGCTGCCATCCCGGATGGGGCAGAGAACTCGGGGAATCTGGGATCGCCATCCCCTTTTCCATGCCCCACACGCTCATCCCACCAATCCCCCCCCCGCCCGTGGGTGATCAGGGGAGACGCGGACTGTACAAGCAGCGTTACCACGCGTAGGCTGCCAAGCCATACACACAAAAAAAAAGAATAATAATTGAGATTTGAGAGAGTTTCCCCATCCCGCATCCAGGCGAAACCCCGACAACCCCAATCCCTGACCCCAAAGACAAAAGCACCACTCACCCCGGGAGATGCTGCTCTGCCGGAGGCTCTCAGCACCGCCGAATCCACCGGGAAAATCCTCGGCCGTGGCCCCGAGGAGCCCCCGGAGGGGCCCTTCCCGCAGGCACCTCCAGGATTAATCTCTCATGTGGGCTGGGGCGGCACCCAGAGCGGGACGGAGGGGAAACCGGGTGGATGGTGTCGGGACAAACGCGTCCCCGCTGGCGGCGGGGGGGAAGGTGGGCTCCGGGGTGAGGAGAAAGGATGAGGTGGGTGTCAACACAAGCTCAAAGGGGAGGTGGGGGACGACGTCCATCCCAAAAGGGGCCGAGGACCACCGGGGAAAGCGCTCTCTCTCCAGCTCCGGGCGAGAGGAGATCGCAGCAAAGCAGGAGGTGATGGAGACGGGGTCGGGTGTGAAGTGCTGAAAAGAAGAGGTCACAACTCTCAGGGGACCCCCCCCCAAAAAAAGCTGTCAAGGTTATGGACCAAAAACTAGTTAAAATAAAGGGGAAAACTTTAAAAAAAAAAAAAAAAAAAGGAAGGAGGACTTCCTCCAAAGAAGTTGAGGACAAGGTTGTGGGGTCTGCGCTGCCCAACGCGCCCCACGGCCTGGGAAAGGGCAACGAGTCGAAGTTAACGAAGATCCCGCAGCGACACGAAGCTCTTCGGCTCCAGCACGAACCCGAGCCGACCGAACGGCACGGGTGGGATTTGCCACTCTCTTAATGAGGTTTTATAAACCCGCCTGCCCGAGGGAAAGCGCCGTTTGGCTAAAAGCCATGCAGGAACGGGGCAGAGGACACCGGAAAAACTCTCTTTGGGATGGGGCCGTGGCTCCCGGGAGGCTTTAACCCCCCGGGCCAGGGCAGAGAGGGATGGAGGAGGGCGCAGTCGTAGCCCTAAAGCTGCAGCGGGATAGGCAATTCCCCATTCCTCGCCCCAAAATGGGGTGGGGGGGGTTATGGGGTTTTGGCAGCAGCTCCAGGCGAAGCTCTGTCACACGGCGCAGGATGAACTCGGGGCTGCGGGACGGCCGAGGGGGATCAGAGACACCCCGGGACGGCGAGTCCGGCGTTTGCTGTTAACACGGGCTGGGGGGGAAATGAGGAGGAAGGGGGGGCTGGTCCCCGATGGGATCCCAGGGAAAGGCGGGGGGG
>VUYV01000694.1:82603-99383 GCA_008711295.1 Anarhynchus alexandrinus | reverse complement strand
AGTGTCCTCCTCTGCAGGATGGGGCATCTTTTCCCCCTTCCTGACTTTGCGGGTCTGAGAAGACCTCGAGTTTCCCATTTGATACCCGTAGGGGCTTTCCAAGCCCGATGGATGCCCAGGGGCACGTGGGCCACCTCCGAAGGACTTTGACTTACGAACCCTCCTGGGCTTTTCTGGGGTGGGATGCAACTCCCCCGGGCTGCTGGTGTCCAGGACGGGGATGGATGGGGCGACTGGAAATGCATTTAACCCACCCGCACCAATAAGCAGAGCCCGGGAACCAAAGCTTTTTGGTGAAACACCCAGAAAACAGGGATTACGGCTTCATCCCAGGGGGGTTTAGGATGGGCAGCCCCAAAGAGAAGCTTTGCAGCGTGCCCCGTAGATCGCATCCCGCATCCTTTTTAAAATCCTATCGTTACCTTTCGGGCTGGCTGGAAAACCGGAGAGCACGAAGAGCCCCGGGGATTCTCCACGTCCGTGCGCAGGGGTGCGAAGCGCAGGGGTCGCACTCGGAGAGGACCAGCCCTCACCATCAATATTTTTCTACGACCTCGAAGTGCCGGTGACTGGAGCCGCAGCTTCCCAGCGGTACACCCAGCCTGTACTGGGCTTGCTTATTTTATTTTTAATATTATTATTATTAATAAAACAAAAAAAAAAAGAAAAGAAAGAAAGAAAAGAGAGGTGTGGGATGGCCAAGAACAAAAGGAAAAGGGTGGGAGCTGCAAAGCGCCTCCAGGACTTGGCTTCTCTCCTGGGCTTTCCCCAGGGGGGAGCAGCCTCATCCCCCAGGCTCTGGCCGAGCTCCCACCGCCGGGATGGAGCCTCCATCGCCTTAAAAGCCGACACCCAAACCCCCGTTTCTTCCCATTTTACATAGGGGCCGGGAGACACGGCGATGACCAGAGGCTGCCCAGAGCTCGACAGCACAGGCGCACCCATCCTCCCGCCCTCACCTCCTCGGCGGTACCTCCCCCCGCTTCGCCGAACCTGCAGGAGATGCCTTAAAAATCACAGCCGGGGACGAGCGGGCGGTGGGTGTTCTCCCTTTGCTCTCCTCCCCGTTGCAGTTCCCGGCCGTTCCGTTCAGGGCCAGCAGAAGCCTTCGGCTGGGCTGAGCTTCTCCCTGCCGTAGGGAGCCGCGGGCTCCTTAATAGAGCGAAGCTCTTGAACCCTTCCAAAAGAAAAAGGAAAAAAGAAAAAAAAAAAAGGTGATACAGCTCCCGAAAACNCTACATCCCGGCCCCAGGTTTCCCCCTGGAAAGCAATCCCAAATTTCCACGAGCAACTTCGCAGCTATTTATAACGGCAATAAAACGAGCAGCGGGGCTCGCGTTGGAAACGGGGGCACAAAAATAGTAACGGCGTTTGGAAGACACCGCACGGGACTATTGTCTCTTCCACCCCCCGCCCCCCCCTCTCGCCCCAGGCAGAGCCCCGTATTAGGGGACACCCCTGCGGGGGGTGTGCAGGGATGGAGCCCACATGCCCACCGCACTCGCGGCACAAGACTCACCCGAAATTGCTCATTTGGGAGAGGGGCGCCTGCCACGCTCCATGCGACACCGGGGAGAGCCACCAGTGCCGGGACGTGCCCTCCCGCACCCCCCAGAAGCCCCCAGGTCAGGCGCCCCAAAGCCAGGAAACCCCACAACGCCCAGGCGATCCCGGGTGTTCTGCTGCGACCCGAAATCAGAGCAATTAGAGGAGCGGCTGTGGGGTGGCTGACGGCAGGACCCGCAGGCAGCTCCGCTCCCCCCCGCGCCCCCGGGAACGGGGCTGCGGCCAGGCCAGATCCACGCACCGCTCCCTCAAAAAGCCCAAACCCTCTATTTTTTATTAAGAAAAGAAAAAAAAAGCAGAAGATCAATGATGAAGGCTGCAGCGGCAAAGAGGGAGCAGCTCCCTCCCACCCGGGGGGTTTATTCGGTGCCCTTTGCTGAGAGGCAGTCACACCTCCCACCAAAATCTGCTCCCCCACCCCACCCCAGCCCCATAACTGGCTTCATTCTTGAGGCAGCTCCCCAAAACCGCGTGGGGCGCGTAAGCAGAGGCGCGGGTGCCGTCAGGGCTCGAGCACGGGCGCAGAGAGCTCAGCCCCAGCGCGGAGGGGGAAAACAGCTATAGGACCCCATCTCAGCCCACGCGATACACACACACACACACACACACACGGTGTTTTTTCAGCGAAGGGGTGGGCAGTGGGGGCTCAGGGGCGACGTAGGGAACCCCGGCGTGCCGGGGAGCTGCTGCTGGCGGCGACCGGCAGGCGAGGGAGCTTTTGGGAAGGACGTTTCTGTCTCATTTGCCTCTTCCCAGAAGCCTGGTAAGCAGATTTGCAGCGCACACACACGCTCGCCAAATTAAATCACTGCCCTGGAGATGCCTTTTGGATGATGAGACCGAAACTCTTCGGCTTCTCTGCGCAGAGCTGAGCCGCCCCAGCCATGGGGCTTGGAGAACCGATGGTCCCCAGGTGCGGGACAGCCCTCCGGACCCCCACGTGCCCCCTGAGGGGCCGCATTTTCCAACACCGCACAGGAACGTTTGCCCAGAGGATGGGTCCGGGACACTCCAGCTCCATCATCCTCCTTCCTGTGGGGGTAATTAAGCAGCCCTGAAGCTGCGTCCTCCACACGGGTGGGTAGTTGGGTGTTTTGTTGTTTGTTTTTTTTTTTTTAAGGTCTCCAAGGCAAACGAAACCGCAGCCCTCACACCCCACACTCCTGGCTTCCACCCCAAAAATCCCCTTACGTGTTATTTTCTCAGCGAGGAGGGGGCCGCAGGTCAGGCACCCCCACAGAACCAAGGCAGAACAGAGGTCTGGGCACCTCCTCTCTGGGGACCTGGTTTTGACCCACCTCCATGAGCCTCCAAAGCTGCAGGCTCTGCTCCGAGGAAGGCAGAGACCTTCTTCTTCTTCATCATCCTCTTCTTCTTCTTCTTCCTCCTTCTCCTCCTCTTTTCTTCTTCCTTCTCCTCCTCTCTTGCCGAGCCCTGCAGAGCCCCCGTCGCAGGGATTTAGGATCTATGGGGCTGTCCCAGTGCATCACCCCCCAAGGGTACCTGTAATCCCCGGGTCCCCAGAGAAGGACCACCCCGAGGGCGACACAACCCCCCCCCAGCCTTCTCCCACCCACAACGGATGCGGCACCCTCAAGACCTTGTACCCGAGAGGGGGAGCTCCCCCAGGAGAGCCACTAAAGGCTTTCAGTAATTAGCAATTAGCATCCCTGACGAGCTCCCCCTGGCCTCTCCCAGAGCAGCCGAGCCTGACACTAATGAGGTTCCATGCTAATTATAGGCGGTGTGCAGGGCCAAGCTGCCGCCTGCGAGGCCGGCAGGGACCACACTGGGCTCTTGGCTGAAAACCCTCTCCGAATTCTTCGCGCTATAAAAAAGCAAGCGCGGGGTCAGGCCAGGCCAGCGCTGCCCGGCGTCCCCAGGGGCCGGCGGCGCTGAGCGGTGCTGTTCCCGGCGCCCGGCCGTGCCTTCTGCGCGCGAGCTGGTCCCTCTCTCCTTCAGCATCTTGAATAATTCACGCCGAATAACGCGGGTTTCCGCTGCGCAGCATTGCACCCACCCGGAGCTCGGGCCAGCCAGGAAACGCAGTCCCTTAGGTGAGCCTTGGGGACATCAGCGGTGTGCTCGAGGACACCCCAAACCTCTGTGGCGTGGTGAAAGGCTCGAGCAGCCATCCAGCATCCCAGTGGGGTTTTAATCCCTCCTGAGCTGGGCTGTCGGTGCGACCCGCGGGGCCGAATCATAGAGTCATAGAATGGTTTAGGTTGGAAAGGACCTTGAAGATCATCGAGTTCCAACCCCCCTGCCATAGGCAGGGACACCTCCCACCAGACCAGGTTGCCCAAGGCCACCTCCAGCCTGGCCTTGAACACCTCCAGGGATGGGGCCTCAACAACCTCTCTGGGCAACCTGGGACAGTGCCTCACCACCCTCACAGTGAAAAACTTCTTCCTCATGTTCAATCTAAACCTGCCCTCTTCCAGTTTGAAGCCATTCCCCCTCGTCCTATCACTCCATGCCCCAGTAAAAAGTCCTTCCCCAGCTCTCCTGGAGCCCCTTTAGGGACTGGAAGGCCGCAATAAGATCTCCCCGGAGCCTTCTCTTCTCCAGGCTGAACAGCCCCAACTCTTTCAGCCTCTCCTCAGAGGAGAGGTGCTCCAGCCCTCGCATCATCCTCATGGCCCTCCTCTGGACACGCTCCAGCAGGTCCGTGTCCTTCTTATGTTGGGGACTCCAGAGCTGGATGCAGTACTCCAGGTGGGGTCTCACGAGAGTGGAGTAGAGGGGCAGAATCCCCTCCCTCGCCCTGCTGGCCACACTTCTGCTGATGCAGCCCAGGATGCGGTTGGCCTTCTGGGCTGCGATCGCACATTGCTGGCTCATGGTGAGCTTCTCGTCCATCAGCACCCCCAGGTCCTTCTCCTCAGGGCTGCTCTCCAGCCATTCCCTGCCCGGCCTGGAGCTGTGCTTGGAGCACAAGCTGAAGGCTGTGTCGGTGTAGGTACGGGGCTCCGCTCTCCCCGTGGCTCACTGGACTCACGGGCTCGGGCTCACCGGGGCCGCCGGTGTGCGGTGGCTCAGCACCCTCCCCAAAGCGGATCTTTTCCAACCAGCCCCGCGGCAGCAAACGCCGCCTCCGGCTGCCAGACCACAAAACCCCAAGCCCGGCTCACAGCGTTCAGCTCTCTTGGGAATGCCATAAAAAAAAACCCAACTAAAATTAAAACAAACAGACAAAAAAAAAACCCACCCCAGCCCTCACCTCCCCTCGCCCGCTCCCCAAGGCTTTAAAGCCCCCAGTTTTTCTCTCGCCGTGAGCGAAGCGGCGGTCCATCCCCGGTGGCGTTTCCCGCTGATGGCATTCAGGATTTTAATTAAGACGCTGGAAAGGAGCAGTCCCAAATGGCTGTCTTGGCCCGGCCCCGCCATGGGGCTCGTTTTCCCTGCCACGGGAGGGACGCGGGTACACGACGGCGGGTGGGATGTACCGGAACCCCTGGAGAGAAAGCCCTGGGCTGGAGGCAGGCGGCCCCGGGGAACGCCTCCGGGAGCCCTAAGAGGGGACGGGGTGTCCTTGCGGGTTTCGGAGCGGGGAGGGCAGGTGGGATAAGCGTTTTCCCCGGCCGCGGTGCTCCGGAGGGAGCTCTGCTGTGTGTACGCTCCCCGGGCACGCGTCTCTGCCTGCCCCTTCCCCGCTGCCCAGGGAGGGAGGCAGCCAGGGGGGCTGACGGCGCTGGGGCTCGGCTAGAAGGTACGGGGGATGCTCAGCCCTAATTTAAAGGCTGCATCCCCCCCTCCCCCGTGCTCCCCTTTGCCGCAGTCCCCCGAAAGGGATGAAAACAACCCCGTCCACACACTCGCAGGCACGAGAGCGTCGCAGGCGGTCGCTAACTTGGCTTTTATTGTCACGGGAGGCAGCGGCAGGCGATGCGACGGGTCACGACGGGGTGCGGGGGGACACACACGCACACGGGGGTGTTACACCGCGGGTCTTCCAGCGCATTCACCTCCAGCGGCAACGCAGCGCTCCGCAGCGGGACGGGGGGAGAGAAAGGATGCCGCGGGGAGAAGACGCCGCCGGCTGCGAGCCCCGCTCCTGCCCGTGCCTCTGCTGCCCCGGCTCTGCGCAAACAGACTCATTCTCGGGCCGCGGCGATTTTCCCTTTGGGGAGAGGACAATTAATAAGCAGACGAGGTGTGTGTGTGTGTGTGGGGTGACTGCAAAGAGCATCATTTGCACCTCCCGCTATCGGCCCCGTGGCGTCCGCCCTTCAAACTGGCACCCAGCGGGACGCAGAGGGGGACGCAGACCCCCGGCACCCACCGACCCAGGCGGAGGGTGGGTCCGGGGGCACCGAGGGACGGATGTGGGCGTCCCCCTCAGAGCAGCCGGCTGGGCTGGGAGGGTTTTGGGCAGCCAGGGGACTCTACCCACCGGCAGCACTGAGCAGCAGAAGCAACATCCATTTTCCCCAGGACGGGGACGGCTGACGACAGCCCCGGCGCAACCCTCGGGGTCACCCCGGCGTTGCGGGTGCCGCCTCGGGGCACAGGCGGACCCAGCGAGCTGTCTTAGGGCAGCGGGGAAACCCATACAGACGCGTCCGTGCTGGGTCTGATCCCTGCCGAAACGCTTCTGAGCCTCCGAGGGTTGACCCAACACCACTGAAGTCACCACGACCCACCTTCCCTACTGACCTCAGCCATGCAGGGGGAGGAAGAGGGAGCAAAGGGGTAAGACGGACAAAGAACACCCTCCCTGCCGACGCAAAGCCCGTTTGTGAAAGCCTGTGGGCTTCAAAGGGCTGTCGGACCCCCATCCCACCCTCCCCACCACTTAACCTTCCCCTCCTGGGAGCCAGCACGGCCCCACGAGCTGCTCCTCAACCCCGGGGCTCAATCACGGGCGCCCTCGCAGCAGGATAAGCTGTCCCTCAGTCCCGGCTCGGCCGTCACTCTCGCCTCCGCGCCGGGGACGTCACTCGGGGATGTAGTCCCTGAAGGAGTTGAAGCTGAGGCTCCGGCCCGCTGAGTTCAAGGTGGAGCTGGCTTGCATCTTGGGGATCTTCTCCATCAGCTTTGACACTGTCCTCCTCTTGAAGGAGCCCGGGGAGAAATGCCCCTGCCTCATGAGCTCCTGGTAGAGGGTGTTGAACACCGCCACGGTCTCTTCGTAGCTGTCCCGGGTGGAGATCTCGTAGAAAGGAAGCTTCAAGGCTTTGGAGAGGTTTTCGCCATCCTCTGTGGACACCATCCTGTCGAACTGCAGGTCCTTCTTGTTGCCCACGATGACCACGGGGGGCTGCTCGCTGCCGCTGCTCCGCTTGGGGCTGGAGTGGATGTGGTTGATGAGGAAACACAGCCGCATGACCTCGTCGAAGCTGCACCGGTCCGTCACCGAGTAGACCACAGCAAAGCCATCGCCCCATTTGATCTTCTCCTCTATCTGCAGGGAATCCTCCTCCTGCCGGGGCAGACGAGCTCGTGTTAACACCAGAAGCCCCAACATCTCCTAAATACCAACGCCGCCAGTTGCAACCTAGAAAACCTCCCAGGGGGGCCCCTCACCGTCTCCCAGAAGGTCTTTGGCGCTGGAGCAGTGACGTGCAAAGCAGCCCCGGGCAGGGATTTGATGGGTTGGGCAGAACGATGGATGGAGACAGCAGTCAGCCCCATCCTGGTGTGGACGAGGGCAGAGCGAGGACCGCTAAAGCGGGAGCACAAAGGCAGGGCCGTTGCCGGATGGGACGCCAGCACAGGGCTCTCCATCGCCCGCAGTCCCGGTGCTCGGTGGCTCCTCCGACCCAGCGCCCTCCCGCTCCCGGGGCTGCCTCCGGCCCTCGGGATGCTCCACCGCCGCGGGGAGCAGAGCTGCGCCGCGCACCGGGAAGGGGAACGGGGAAATATTTAGCGGAAGCTGCGCTGTAATTGGCGTTAGAGACACATAAACTCTCCAAAACATCCTTTTTTCTGAGGTAAACGTGTCATAGAGTCGTAGAATTGTTGAGGTTGGAAGGGACCGTTAAGATCACCAAGTCCAACCATTAACCTGACCTGACAACGTCGCAGTCAGTATTTCGGCTAGCACAGATTAAAGCTGGGGGAAGAGCAGGGGTTGCCTTCAACGGCAAGTCAGGCTTCGCCCGGGGTACCCTCCAGGGTCAGGCAGCGGAGAGGCGGCGCGAGCTCACCTGTCCCGCCGTGTCCAGGATCTCGAAGTGCACCATCTCCCCGTCGATGACCGCCATGTGTCTGTAAATCATTTCTGGAGGAGGACAGGCAGAAAAGCACCGAGTGAGAGAAGCCCCCGGGCGGCAGACGACCACCCAGGCGCCCTCGATGCCACCCGCGCGGGAGAAGTCGATTTCCACCTCCCGTGCATGTGCCCGGGAAGGACAGTCCCGCGTGCAGCCCGGCGTCTCCGGGGGGTGGCACAGACCCCCCGCCAGCACCCGGCCGGCCATCGCCTCACGGGGAATCAAAGGGCGACGGCCACCGGAGCGTCGGAGCAACAAGAACTGACGGAGTGATGCTCCTGCGCAGGGAGAGGGGCTCAGCGGGGCGGTACGAAGAGCTGGGCTTGCTTTGAGCCCCCGCTCGTGCTCCTGACCCAGACGGCGCTGAACCCTTTCTGCGGGGCCGTGGCGGGGGGGGCTCCGTTCTCACCCAAAAAAAGCGGCTGCGAGGCAGCATCGGGGCAGCTCTTCCAGCACAAAAACCGCTTCGAGCTTCACTAACACCATCAGGCAGTAAAACCAGCCGGCACTCGGCTTAGGAACGGCTCCGGGCGCAGCGCGCTCGACGGGACGCCATGCTCCGGGCAGACGGAGCTCCGCGGTCGCGCCGGGGGGTGTGTGCCACCGCGCGCCGGGGCAGACACCCGCTCGGCTTTGCCGTCTCCGGGACAAACCAGGCGCCTTCCCCCTCCTGCGGCACAGGGAAGCACAGGGACACGCACCGTACGGGCTCTGCATTTTGTCACAGCAGCTCAAGAAGGGGAAGAAGCAGCGGGCAGAGAGGAAACCCAAACTGCACGCCGGGGTGGGGGGAAAGCATCGCTCGGCATAGCAAGCGAGCAGCGGGGATGCAAAGCACAGGCGGGACAACGGCGGGGCTGTTTCTCAGACCCAAACCTTTCCCTCGGGTCCCCGGTGAGCCGGCTGGGTTACAGCAGCACAGACTTCCCAAATTTGCCAGCCCAGCGGGGGTTGGGCAGAAGGATGCTCAGCCAGCAACCCATTTGTGGGATGCTTTGGCCGGGGCGGGACTTCAGTGCCCCAAAAAAACTCAAACCCAAATGTAGAAAAAACCCAACCCCAACCCCCACAAGACAGGGAAGCACTCGCCAGTGCTGCAGCGGCTCAGACGCCCCTCAAAAGCCGCCTCCCGGCAGGAGGGTGACTGAGCCCCATGTGTGACGCCGGCGGCTCGCCCCAGTGCATTTTGCCTTAACGAAACAACAGAAGAGGAAAAAGGGACACACAAAAGCGGGGGGGGACCACCACGGCTGCCCGCCTGGCCGAGGAGGAGGAGGAGGAGGGAACAGGGTGAGTCGGGAGCAGAGTCGGCTCTGGCGGCAGCGGCGCCGGGCGCAGCGGGGTCTCCGGGCTGAGCCGGTGGCAGCAGGGACAGCAGCGACGGGAAGCACCTACCCAGGGTCGGGTCGTAGTCACCGATGAACCTCCTGGTGATGAATCTTACGGTCAGTGCTGTAAAAAAAAAAAAAAAAAATATACAACAAACGCGGTTACGGCTGTGAGCTCAAACTGCAGCGAAGCGCTGTCTGACCGAGGCAGGAGGGACGGAGGGACGGAGCCGCACGGGAAAGTGCCTGTGCGCACACCAGGAGGAGACATCCCACCGGCGGTGCTGCCGACACGGCCCCATGAGGACCGGGTTATTGCAGGATTGGGAAAAGCGCCTCCAAAGGCACCCAAAGGGGCCGGGTCCCTGCCCCATGCTGCCCGCGGCCGCCCTGTGGCGACCAGAGCAGACTACAATGAAGCAGCAAAGCGCCAGATCCGGGTGGCAGAGGGTGAGGGTGACGCCACCAGGGAAAGGATGAGGGTTGCCCCGGTGGATGCCGTGGACCGAGGTTGATACAAACCCTCTTTTCTGCCCCGAAAGTCCCCGGGTGACGGCACGGCCCCGTGCAGGCTGTCCTCTGCTTCGCTTCACCCCGTGGGCAACACAGGAGAACACGTACAACCAGGCTGGCAGCTCCCACTTCCCCTCTCCTACACAGCCCGGGGCATTTGTGGAGCTCCCGGGCACCAGGAAAAAACATCCTCCCTGCAGCCCCGGGGAAAGCCTGGGTGGGCTTCGCATGTTCTTTGCCAGGGACCAAACCCCACTGCGCGATGGGACACCCCAGGCAGAAGAAGAGGTGTCAGCCCAACTCCACGAGCGACTCACCAGCCCCCCCTGCCCAACGCTGCCCACTCGTCGTCAGCAGCAAAACGCCCGTCACGTCAACGAGACGCAGCGCAACGGCCAGGGGAAGCGCCCGCAGCGCCCTGGGACCGCCCGACCCCATCTCCCGCATCGCCCCGGCGCGGCCGCTGCCAGAAAACATCCCTCCAGCTCCCACGGAGGAGGCAGCTCGGGGGGTCCTGACAGCGGCAGCGGGAGGTGGCCAAGACGGCGGGCGTTTCGGCGTGCTCGGTGGGTGTTTCGGCGTGCTCAGCGGGCATTTCGGCAGGCGAAGCCCAGGCAGTGCCGCTCCNCCGGGCCGGGCCCCCCCCCCCCCCCCCCCCCCCCCCCGAGGCGCAGGCGGAGGGCGACTCCTCGCACGGGCAGCTTCACTTCCCCGCCAGCTGATAAACTGCTTTTTTTCTGGCCTTGATCCTGCGAAGATTTATGCAGGTGCTTAAGTTTTATGGCGGGTGAGCGATGCCCTCGGTGGCCCCCGGCCAGCCGCCTTCCAGCAGCGAGCTCGAGGTGGGGGAACGTCAGCGCCAGGCCAGCGCCAGGCACTCCCTCTCTATCACCGGCGCTGACGGGAGAGCCGTCCGCACGGCTCCCGGCAATCTGCCCCCATGGCTCCCAGGAACCTGCCCCTACAGCTCCCAGCAATCTGCCCCCACGGCTCCCAGGAATCTGCCCCTACAGCTCCCAGGAATTGCGGCGCTGTTTGTTTAACCTGCCCCGGGCGCTCCATGCGGCCGTTGGCACCAAACCTCATGAAATTCATCAAAGCCGGAGGAAGAGGTGGCACGGCGCACCAGGAGGTGCCGCTCACGCCGGCCGCAGCGAAAGCAGCCCGGGGACGGCACGCTGCGGCGTTAGCCGGGGAAGCGGGAGATGGGCAGATGCTGCAAGGACATCACGCTCCTGCCATGGCTTTGCCTGGGAATCCACATCCCCTTGGGAATCTGCATCCCCCTGGCAATCCGCCTCCCCCTGGCAATCCACATCCCCTTGGGAATCTGCATCCCCCTGGCAATCCGCATCCCCCTGGCAATCCACATCCCCTTGGGAATCCGCATCCCCCTGGGAATCTGCATCCTCTTGGAAATCTGCATCCCCCTGGCAATCTGCATCTCCTTGGAAATCCGCATGCCCCTGGCAATCTGCATCCTCTTGGGAATCCGCATCCCCTTGGGAATCTGCACCCCCTGGCAATCATCCCCCTGGCAATCCGCATCCCCCGCCTGGGGACGCCAGGGACAAGCGGGGACCATTGGCTCCGTTTCCACCTCGAAAAGAGTCCCGCTCCCCGCCGGCTCTCCGGCGCGCGGGGTCACAAACCGACCCCCCCCCACCACCACCACCGCCAAACCCCCCTCCATCCGCCGGCTGGCACAGCACCCGCACGGAGCCCGCATCGCTTGGCCCGATTTTTTCCTCCGTGCGAGGGCGAGGAGAGGCAGGGACGGCAATTAAACCCCTCTGATGCGATTACCGCATCTCCGGGCAGCGGAGAGCGGGAGACGCGGAGCCCCAGTGACGCGGTAACGCCGGGCTGGGCGCAGGGCTGCCGGCGCTGGAGGTTTGCCCGGCGGCTCCACCGGGCACGGGCAGACCTCGGCTCCAGCGCCGGGGCGCGTTCGGGGTGGGCGAGCTCCCCGGGGACTGCAAAAGAAAAATAATACTCATCAGAGAGAGTCCTGGTGGTTTTTTCCGTAAGGGGGAGCAAAAGCTTTGCCGTCGCGCGAGGTCTCCAGAGGGGTATTTCCAGGAGTGGGGAGAGCAGACGGGGCTGAGGCTCAGCTGGCAAATGGCCACCAACCAGAAATGGGGGGTGAAAAAGCAGAAGCTTTCCCGGGAACGAAGCAATTTGGAGGTGCCAAAACCCCCGCTGGTCTGACCGGGGCGGGGAGGCAGCCAGAGCTCCCCCCTGGCTCCTGCTAACGCAGCGTCCGGCTTTGCTGAAACGTCCCCAAACCCGCGTCTGTCTGTGCTGGGTTTTATTGGGGTCTCCTGCCCCAGAGCCTCCCCCGGCACCGCAGCAGCCCCCGGCGTGGCGGCGGGACCACCGTGGTCCCCACGGGCGCACCCTGCATGGCCCGGGGAGGGGACGAGAGGGGACGGGCGCTCGTGAGAAGGAGCAGAAGCAGTTGCGGTGCTGCGGCGCCGCCGGGGAGATGCTCCCGAGCCGCCTCCGTTTTGGGAACGAGAGAGCAAAGCCGAGGCGCTGCTCGGCCGCGGTGTACAGAGCCCGCGGCGGCTCCCCGAAACGGGTCGTCTCGTCCGGGATGGGATAATTGGGATAATTACCAGGCGGCGGCGGGTTTGGCGGTGACGGGGGGTGTGGGCGCTGGGGCGGCGGTTGGCAGCTCGGCCCGGACCCAGGAGGAACTCCGCAGCTCCGGCTGCCGGGGGATAATTTGGGAGCAGCCCCGTAACGCTGGGAACGCTACGGGAACCCAACTCTGGGCCGTGGGGCCGACAAAGCAACAGAGCAAACACAGGCATTACACCCCCTCTGCTCAGAAACCACCCCCGGAGGCGGTGCGGGGTCCAGTCCCCGACACCCCCCTGGGGCTGGAGGAGCATCTCGTGAAAAGAGACGGCCGCAGGTGACCGACTGCGTCTCCCGAGATCCCTTCTGCTGCCAAAGGAACCCTCAGCCAGGCACAATGGTGGATTTCCCCACTCACCTGCACCTCCATCCCCACCCGCCGGGACATCTTTCTGTAGGGAACTGCCTTTAGGACACCGCAGGGCGGCCTCGGAAAGCCCCAGCATCGCCGAAAGCGGCTCTCGGCCCCGGCGCAGCGAGCGAGCTCTCCGATCTCCCCCCCCCGAGCGAGAAGGGGCGCTGCCTTCTGGGGAGAAACGCCGGCGGCAGCGCCAACGCCCGCTCGGATGCTGTTTCAGAAACGTTTTGCTCTTTGCCTTTGGGAAGAGCGAGGCGACACAAGTAATCCTCGCGCTCGGTCCTCCAGGTCTCAGCTCATCCCACCGACCTCCCCGGCGGCCGCAGGAGCCCGTCCGGGCGGCCGGTGCTGCAGCCACGCCGGTTCAGAGCAAAACCCTCCACGGGGCCTTCTGTAGGGAACATCTTTTCAGCGCGGCCGCTTCGAGAAGGCACGGCCGATGGCTGGGGGTGGTTCTGTGGCGAAACCCGGGGTTCGGCGGGGGCACGGCTAATGGAAGCGACGCTCAGCCCCTTCACGGTGTTAATGACGGTAATGGGTACGGAGAGGCTGCGCGGGGCCGGGAGCGAGAGGCAGCGGAGAGGCTGAGAGCTGGCCGGGGAAGGCAACAGGAGCGGGAAGTGAAATTGGTGGGAAATGAGTGGGAATGGGGGAAAAAAACCCCAACACGTTGAGAGCAAGGCAGGAGCGCAGAGCCCGGGGGGGACAGGACGCAGAAGCTGCGCACCAGGCGTCCGCGCCGCAGGGGGAAGGAAACAGAGCAGGAGTGCAAAGGGAGAATAAACCTCACCAAAACCGGGATACGGTGTTAAAATCCCCCCCCCAAAACCAAGGCACGGGTGGAAAGGCAGCCCCAAGCAGGACGGAGGCGCTCCCGCACCGGGCTGGCTCTCCCCGGGCAAACTGGGGGGGCGTTTGTCCCAGTTGGCCACGGGCAAATGTTCCCCACGTCCTGCCCCTGCAACGCCCACGCACCGCCAGTCAGGATCTGGGCATCGGCCCCGGGAAGGCGGCTTCCCACCGAGCCGGGCTCTCGGCTCCTCCGGCCCCCGCGCCTCTGCCCAGGCAGCTTCTGCTGCCCCCCAACACCCCCGGCTCCTGCCGGGGGCCATCACCCCCCAACCGCCTCTGGGCTTCAAACCCTGCCCGTCAGAGAAGGGATCGGGTGGAACGAGCCTGTAATTTCGCAAAACTGCTCTGCGGAGATAACCGAGGATCCCGCAGGAGGCACCTATCAGCGCCTTCAAAGAGGCGACCAAATTATTGGGGGGGGAGGGGTGGGGTGAGCGAGACAAGGCAGGCTCGGTTTCTAGAAAGCACCTGATTTCTGTGTCATGCATTAGGCAGGCACCCAAAGCCGGAGCGCATGGTGCTGTACGAGGAGAGGAGCCAATTAAATTGATTAAAAATTGGCCGGAGCGCAAGAACACGAGCGGAGCTGCGGCTGGGAAGAAGCGGCCGCAGGCAGCGAGGCGGCCGCGCAGCCTTATAAGGAATTTTTTTTTCCCCCCCCGGTCTGGAAGAGAAGTAACCTCGGGAAGGGCTCCCCTCGGAGAGCCCCAAAGCTGAAAGGGTTAATTCTGTATCCGCTTCAGTCTCTGGGGACGCGCGCGGGGCGGTTCGGCGCAGGACTAACCTGGTTCCCTCCGGGATGGCATCGAGCCCCGCGCGCCCACGTGCCGCTCTGTTTACGGCGCCGCGTAACACATCTCTCTTGCGAGCGCGGCAGCTCCCAGCACCCATCCGTCTTCCCTTCGTGTTTCGTAAGCAGAGCTTTCCTCCGGAGCATGGCGAAGTTGACCCCGGCTCGCAGCGGCAGCGGCAGGCAGACGGTGCCGCGCGCTGCGGCCGCGCTGGATTTACGGCCGCCCGCGGGGGATTTACGCCGCCCCGGCCAAACCTTTAAACCGCCGACGGGGTTCAGCCGCGGGTCTGCACCCAAACCCGCCCCCGCTTGGGGCATCCGCGGCCTCGGCTCAGCGGAACTTGAGGATTTCCAAACTGCTCCAAAAAATCAAACTCTTTTGCTGAGAACTGAGGGTTTTTCCCCCCGGTTTTGCAGCTGTGCAGGTTTTAATTGCCCTTTCGGCTGTTGGCGGTCCCCGGTGCCCTCCGCTCTCGTGCCAGCAGCTCGCCCGGGTGACGCTGCGGCGTGGGGTCCCCTCGCAGCCCGCCAGCACCGGGAGCGCGGCGGCCCCGGGAGGTTTTGGGGTGAAACCCACCTTCACCCTCCCCAACGCGGGGGATGCCCGCCCATCGCACCCCTTCCTCTCCCAGCCCAGCCCCCCTCCGCCCCGCGGGAGCTCCACCGTGATGCTGACGCCTTCGCCTCCTTCCTCGCATGTCACCCGCGGGTCCCCCAGGCCAAGCGCTCACCGTCCATCGCCGTCCCGCCGGGCAGTGGGATCTGCTTCGAGGTTCCCTCGGCCCCAGCTCCGTCGGGCGCAGGGGCTCACGGGCAGCGGGAAGCGGCCACTCGGGCACAGCGCCCGGCGGAGGCGACGCGCTGTCCCTTTGTGGGAGAGGAGGCGCAGGACAGCACCCACGGGGACGGGGATGGGGAGGGACCCGTGTCAGGGCGGTTGCCGACCCGCGGGGCGTCACGTGCCTGCGCCGGGGGCTGCTGCCGGTGCCGGGCATGCTCCCGCTCGCCTCCGCAGGAGCCAGGTATCGATTCCCTCCCTCTGCCCTGATTTCACAGCCTCTGCGACTGCTGCGGCTCAAGAGGATGGCAAAAAAAGCCCCACTGAAGGGCTTCGGGGGCTGCAGGCGCCCCCGGAGCTGCGCCACCGCCGCGGAGATGCTGCAGATGGACCCCGCGTGATACCCAGCGCCACCGCGGCAGCCACCGAGGAGGGCTCTGGGGCCGAACCCGGCTGGAGGAACCTTTGAAGACCCTCAAGCGTGATCCAACCCCATGGAGGAGCCACAAACGGCCTCTCGCTTGCCCACAGGAGGGGCCCAAAGCTCCCGGGTGCCCGCTGCGCGCCGGGCGGCATTGACGCGGGGGTGGGGGCGAGCCAAAGCGCGCCGTACGCTTTGTACAGCCGTCGCTCGCGGCTCCATCTGCTCGCAGGGACTCGGAGGCCAAACACCACCACATGGACCCCCTCCGGTGCTCCAGGGGCCCCGTTCCCGTGCTCCCACTCCCCCGTGCTGGGCTGCTAATTGGGATCTGGGAGGTGCCTCCTTTCATTTAAGCAGGGAAACCACGATTTTTTCATTTAAGGCTGGGCAAGGAGGACTGGCGGGCCAGCCGGGCGAGAGGTCTGCAGGTTACTGTATATGGAAACGCAACTTCAGCGGCACCCGGAGCCGAAGCTGCTGGCCACGAGCCAGGCGGAGGTGCCACCGCCGCAGCGCATTTAAAGGTTGTGCCTTTTGCGGAGCGGCGCGCCGGCAGGACACTGCCCTGTCCCCAAGGACACGGCAGCCCCGGCCGTGTCCCCCTCCCCTTGAGCCCTGCGTGGCTCACGGCTCCCCTGCCCCGCTGCGATAAGAACGACGTGGACACGCACCTTTCCTCGCCGGCGATGGCACCTCTCGTCTGCGCCGCCGGCACGCTGGGTGCTGCGCAGAAGGCGCGCAAGGCCGCCTTCGCCCCCAGTGCTCGCGAAGCGGGAAGAGGTGGGGGGACGATCCCCGGGCAGGAGTGGGGATGAAGGGGAAGAGCTCAGGTGCTCCCGTCTCCGCATCCCAAATCCCCACCCCGGCAGCCGCGGATGGAGAGCACTGAGCAAAGAGCGGGGAAAGGGAGTTTTCCGAGAGGAAAACTAAACGCAGCGCTGTAGCACGAGGCTCGGCAAACCCCGCTCCCTGCGCGGAAGAGAAGCAGCAAACTCAAAGTACGCGGTAAAGCACCAACCTGAGCTCGGCTTTTGGTCCGGAAAGCTCCCACGGTTGGCAGCCTCCCGCCCCGAGCGCTGCTGGGGACCGCTTGGGGACCCCCAGGACAAGTGCCCACCGAGGGGAGGGAAACTCGGTGCCCTTAAACGTAACGGGCTCGGGGGGGTCAATGTGGGCCATGCCACAACCGCCCCGCAGAAACTCGTTGCCCACCCCGGCTTTCTGAAAGAGCCCCCGCCTGCTGCCCGGCCCCGGCTGCACCCCCGGGGGGCTCGACCCCTCTCTCCGGGGGAGGAGACCTGGGG
>VUYV01000694.1:57723-82075 GCA_008711295.1 Anarhynchus alexandrinus | reverse complement strand
TCCCCGCCGGCTCCGCCCCGGGGGCCGGCCGGGCTCAGCCCCGGGCTCGGGCGGTCCCACATGATGCCCTCCTCCTCCTCTTCCTCCTCCTCCTCCCCCAGCAGAGGCGGCCGTTACCTGTCTGCGGGGCGCTGCGGGCGTCGTGCCTCAGTTTCCCCACCCGCAGCAGCTCCGGGGGGAGCTCCGGGGGGGCCCTTCCCCAAAGGAAAGGCGGGTGCGGGTCCGGAGAGCGGCTCACCCGAACGGGGGCAAAGCGAGGGAGGAGCGGGGAAGCGGTGCGACACCTCCCCGGGTGGGGAAACACAACCGGGGTGCTGCCTCCCCCCCCAAAAAAATCCCAGCATGAAATCGCGATTTCATCTTCTGCGTGCGAGACACGTTAATACAGACGAGAGAAGTTGGCTTCGCCCCCCGCCTCTCCCCTCGTCCCGTCCGTCAGGCGCGGGGTGGTCCTCGCCCAACTCTGCGGGGCAGAGCCCCTGGCTCCGCGCGGCCGGGGCAGCCCAGCGCTCAGCCCTCGCGCCTCCGCGCACACCGGGGACTGAAGGGCCATCGGTACCAAAGAGCCAAGGCTTCACGTCGGGCCGGGAACCAAACTCTGCACGTGCTTCGGTGCAGCAGCGTTGCAAAGCTGTTAAATAACGGCGTGAGGGCGTACACAAGAGCAAAGTGGTGTGTGTGTGTGTGTACAAGTGTGTCACTGCTCAGAGCAGCAGCCGAGCGGCCCTGGCCGTGCTCGGTGGGTGCCCGGAGCGCCGGGAAGAAGGGAAAAGACCCACAACTTCTCGACCATCTTTGGCAGACTCCAGGACGCAGCTCGCCCGTGCGGTGCACGGACGACAGCAGCGCTGCGAACGGCAGCAGAAGGGACCTGAGCACGGGCGCGGAGCAGCGCAATGCCTGCGCTGGGCAGTCGGTCTCTGTTCCGAAGGCTGCAGTCGTTTCTCCGGCACGGGGATCTCTCTGCCGGACCATCTCGGGTGACTTTGGACGGTGCTCAGGGTAACGCGAAACCCGCCCGGTATTTATAGACCATATCATGTGTCGAAAGTAAACATATCGCTGATGCCTCCAGAAGACATTGGCACACGACCAGCGCCTAAACGGGTGTCTCACCTTGGACGGGGAGAAGGGTTATCGAACGCGTTGCTGCTGCCGACGGGAGAGCGCAGCGGTTCGTGCTGCTGCGGCAAAGCTCCGGCGGGAGAGAGGGGCCCTGGGTAAAACGGGGACTGTCCCGGGGCAGCCGGGGGGGTTCTCCTTGGCGAGGAAAGAGATCTCACCCAGAAACTCATGTTGCCACGACAAGCCAGCACGTGCGTCCCCGGTGCGTCCTTCTGTGCATCAGCCACGCACGGCAGCCGTGTCCCCGCACCGCTCCTCCTGAGCTGGCGAGAGGCACGTCCAGGGCTTGGCTACATCTGGAGCCCAGAGACAACAACAAGAGCAATAAACCTCAGATTTCAGGACAAAAGCTGATTCCCAGCTGGGGAAGGGAGGGGGGGCGTCAAGAAAAAGAAGTCTCCGTTATGTTCCTTTCCTATTTTTAGCCCGATTTCCTAAGGAAATGAGATGTCTGCAATCAAGTCCTCTGTCTTGCCTGTCCCCTTCAATACCATTTTTGAATACATCGCTCGATCTCAGCCAAACCTGACAGCGAGGGAGAAGATGCAGAGAAAATTCTTTTCCTGCGAGTTTTGTGGCAAAAAAAAACCGGTCACATTTCATGGAAAAAAAAAAATCAACCCTCGCGCTTCGGAAGACAGGAGCCAGCCGGCAGGTTCCCGGCTGGAGGAATCCCGCATAACTCTTTCCCCCGCTGCCAGGGGCTGCTGAGGGTCCTGGTGTGCCGGAGCCCCCCCCGCAGCAGGAGCGTGCTGCCCGCTGCTCCCGGTACGCAGCCGGCACCGCAGCCTTGTGTGCTGGCACGTCCGGCTCCCCCTGCCTTAACTCGGAGTGCACCGAAAGGGCACGGGTTTGCAGGGACGCGGGTTTGCAGGGACACGGGAACAAGCGTGGAAGAAGGATGGACTCGAAACTGAAGCGCAGCATCCGCACAGCTGCGCTGTATCCCCTCGGGGAAACCACTTCACCTCCCCCGCTCTGCAAAGCCGAACCATCGCCGCTCGCGGCCGTGCCACGGTGGCCCGTCAGCTCCCACCCGCGTCTCCGTCGGGAGGGAGAGGGACGCACACCCCTCGCAGTCGGCCGTTGTTCCCAGTTGCGCACATTCAGAACACCACCAAACCCCACTGCTCCCCCCAACAGAGCTGTTCCACTGAGGGGCCTCTCACCAGCGGCGGAGAAAGCGATGCCGTCTCGTCTTTCTCCTCCAGTGCTGAGGATACAGACACAAGACCCGAGGAAAATCGGCACGGCCCCGCTACGATGTCTAGCAGGCAATGAGGTCCCAGGCTGGGCTGTGGGACTCTCAACTGGCCTTTTAGACTGGTCTGAGTGAGTGAGCGTCCGCCTTTGCCCCTCCAGGTCCCCTCTTTGGTTACTTCTGATCAGCCGCGGCACAGTTCAGCGTTTCAAAGACATGACATAGCCCAACGAGGTTTCCGGGAAGCGGGCTGAAGGCAGGGAAGGCTCAGCCTTATCCTACACAGAAGAAACCATACAGGACGCTCGTGGTAGATGCTCCCAGCGTGGAGAAGGCATCCTCCAGCTCTGGGGTCACCTTATGCAAAGCCCATCAAGCTCAAGAAACAGAGCCCGAGGCAACAACCGATCTTCTGCCCTTCAACCCTCACCGACCTCCTTCTCTGAACCTCCAAAGGCTCCTGCTGGGGACCACCACGGCATACCTCCACGCTCGCCCGCACGTCCAAGGGCAGCTCTCACCAAACCAGCTCTGCGCCGTAGAGGCGTTACTGAAACGCAGAGCGCTGTTCCTGCAGCAGAGCCCCCAGAGGAGGCATGGGAGAGGGGGTATCTCCATTAAGATGACCCCCCCCTTTAGCCCTCGGGACAGAATACACGCGTTCAGCAGAGTCCACCTGCAGCTCTTTTCGGTGGCGAATGTTTAAAGTCAGCCAAGCAGAGAGTGATGATATGCACAGCCCACACCACTCTCCCTCCAAACCACTGCGTCGTTTCACTTATCTCAAAATCAGAGATAGGAGTAGACTGACCTCGACCAGAACTTGTGTAAATGCGTTTCTTTTTCATCCTTGATTTAAGTCAACAAACCGAAGAGCGCTGCAATCGAGAGCGTCACGCTCACCTCCGGCCCGGGGAAGCGCTGCCCTCGGGGGTCACTGGACAACCGCGCGCTGCTGCAGAGCCTCCTCCCGACACGAGGGCCGACAGCAACGCTCGGGGAGGAATCCGCTCTACACCCTTCAAAGCCATCTCCAGGCTGGAGATGATCCATGACCAGGCTGGATCAGACTGCTGTGACCCTCCAACCCAATGCCAACTGCTTCAGAGACGACGCAGAAAAACCCATCCTTGACTTCTTTTGGAAAAGGTTGGCTCGGGCCCCGGCGCGGTGGGTTTCTATCCCTGACAGCACATCTGGGGACTACCCGGAGAGACTCTACTCACCTCCCACACAGATGTCCTTGGCACGGTGGGGAGCTACGTGTGTCCTCCCACGCGGGCATTCAGCGCCGCTGCCTACGCGGTGCCACGTTTGCTGGGGACCCTTCGGCTGGACGACCACGGGAACAGGGCTTTATCATCCCCCATCGCTGAATAAGCCACCTCCAGCGCCACAACGCACCTGCGGCGCAGCCAGATGAAAGTAGGTGGAGCAGATATTGCTTTCTGTTGAAATATTTGTGGTCGGGCTACGCCATACTTGCCGGTTTTTAGAGATGTGGAGTCTGTGCCGGGAAAGAGGCCAAAGGCACCCATGAATCACGTCCCTGCAAACAAAAATCCCGCAGAAGGAAAAAGTTGTCCTAAAGCAGACAAAGAACCAGCTCCCCTCGGGCCGTAGCCTCGATCATGGCGGTCCCATGCTGTGGTCCAAACCAAAGCCCTGCCGGATCATCGGCTATTTTGAGAGCTCCCAAAACCATTGAACTTCACTGCTGCTGCAAGAAGGAGAAGCGGTGTGTTTGCTTTTATTTCAAAAAGGAAGATAAGCCGAAAGCTGGTCCCTTTTCTCTCCATCGGATGTGGCGGTGCGGGACGCCAGAAGATCTATGCAGAAGCCAACCCAATTTCAAGCCGACTTTGACGCCTGCACCCCATGTTCAAACATGACCGGGGTTCTTTCCAAACTTCAGTCCTATAACATTTAGCTCATCTCCTGAGCATCCACTCCAAGGGCTCAAACCCCACGTTTCCAACCCACGTATCACACTTAATTGTCACTCGTTAATGACCGCACAAACGTCGTTCCTGTTGAGACATGGCCGCGCGCGGCAAGCTCCGCCGCTGGGACGCCTCTCGAGAGTTAACATCGGCCGGGGCCGTCAGGGAACGCTCTCCAAGAACATACCCGGAGCCACACCACCCCGTCAATAAACATGTTTTTGGTTGCTATAGCAAAGGCAGCGTGCAACGCACAAGCGCTCTCCGACTTCAGGGCCCTCTCCTTTCTCGGCGGCTTTGCAGACGCGCTCCCTTCCTACCGAAACCAAACCCCGACTTCGCCGCGTTCGCAGCCGGGCGGAGGGGCGGCGGGAGCGGGGACACGCATCCCGCTCGCTTCTCCCGCGTCCTATAAATAGGGAGAGAGAAAATAGCTGAAAGGCACCGTCGCCCCAGGGCTCGCTCCCGCCCGGGCTCGCCGGCCACTGACTTCTCCGTAGGGGCTTTGTGTTTTTCACCTGGTAAAGCATTCCCTTTCTCTTCTTCACAAAAGGGCTATTTTTTAAGGCCACAGGAGAGAAGAAAGCCTCTAGTGCGAGAGGAACCAAACCAACGCGGTTTCCTGGTGTTACACTCTGTCCGTTGCCGGTTTCGAACCGCCAAAGCGCATTTCGACGCGCAGCCAGAACGTGTCCGGATCGTGCTGAGAAAATAAACCTGGCTCCACCTAAGAGTTCAAAGACGCCTTTGCAAAGCTGACAGATTAAAAAAAAAACCCAAAACCATACAAAAGGGGCACATTAATGGCATTTCCCATCCACCCCGGAGGCCCGAACGACACCTCCTAAGAACTTTTCAAGCTTTTCACCACTTCAACAGGATAAACGCCTGCAGCTCGTGCCGCAGCACAGCACGGGAACGTCCAAATATCACAGCCGAGTTGCTGCATCCCTTCGCCGGCCCTCGGCTCCCGGATAGAGCTCCGTGCCCTTTCGGCTCGCCGCAGAAGCCGGCCGCGGGGCAGAGAGGGCGCCGGCGCCCAGCACGGCGCTCACACTTCACCGGGCTGCGCGAAGAACGGATCCTCACCACGGGACGCCCTCACGCTGCGAGAAGCCGCTTTGCTCGCGAAGCTTATTTGAGACCGCAGAACACGTCACCGAGGGGAGGAAGAGGAACCCCATCACGAAGACAATTTAAACCTTGTCCAGCCACAGCTCTGGAGGTGCCGCAGAGAGCTGTCCTGGCGGACGAGCAGCGCGCGCCGTTCCCCCGTCAGTCCCGATGCTGAGCCTGTTGTCAGGATGCCAAACCCACATGCGAGCCCCGCAAAGCCGCAGCCGTGCCCGTCGCATCCCTTAGGGCAGCGTTAGCCTTTTAACGATTGAAATCTCACCCCCAACCAACTCCTGAAAGCACCTGCATCTGAGGGGGAGGACAAAGCCGAGGCGGCCGCAAGTGAGTGAAGGTGCCGCGGTCCGTTGCTCTGCCCAGGGCGCAGGGCGAGGGGAGGGCTGTGCTGATGTCCAGCCCCGGTCGGCCCTTCATCCACCTCCTGGGCAGCAGCACGTACGTTCACTGCTGCAGCACACAGTAACTTCGGGCTTGGCTGAACACCTCCCTTCGCTCCTGCGGGGAGGCAGCGGGAAGGGGGGACGGGACGAGGGGTGTCCCGTGGGAAGAGGGGACGGGACGGGCCGAGGGGTGTCCTGTGGGAAGAGGAGACAGGACGAGGGGTGTCCCATGGGGAGAGGGGACGGGACGGGCCGAGGGGTGTCCTGTGGGAAGAGGAGACAGGACGAGGGGTGTCCCATGGGGAGAGGGGACGGGACGGGCCGAGGGGTGTCCTGTGGGAAGAGGAGACAGGACGAGGGGTGTCCCATGGGGAGAGGGGACGGGACGGGCCGAGGGGTGTCCTGTGGGAAGAGGAGACAGGACGAGGGGTGTCCCGGGGGCACTGCACGGTCCCTCTGGGACGTGGAGAGCAGCACAGCCGGGAATCCCCGACTTCATGCTCCACACGGGGGGAGGCGAGAGCGAAGCGGGGCTGGCGGAGCAGCAGTGGCACCTCCCGAGAAGTCTTCCCGAGCGAAGCTCTCGGCAGCCCGGCTGGCGAGAAAACAACGCTCCCGTAGTGAGGAAGAATGTCAGCGCCGCAAAGGCCGCTGTCCTTCTGCCGGGGAACGAAGCGGAGCCCCACCGACATTCTTCGAAAGCACGAGAGAGAAACCAGAACAGCCGGCGGCTTCGTGGCCAGCGGGCGCTGGAATTCGGGGCTGACTCAGAGCAGAGATGCCCTTCGCTGCGGCTCTCCCGCCTCCCCCCGGGCAGCCACTCCCGATCCGCAGGCGGTCCGGCGGCACCGAGGGGGGACGCCATGCCGGGGGACAAAGGCTGCGGTTTGGCGTCGGAGGCGCTGGACGGCCGGAGCTCAGGCCTGGCTCTCGTCTAACCCGCGGGGATGTCTAATCTTTAGTCTCTGGGCACAGCAGCTCGCAAATTCCACCCTGGTCTGACGTGCTGTCCGACGAGATGTTTTGTCCTAACAGATAAATTTCCACTATGAATCAGTGCTTGGGGGGGGTAAGGGGGGGGGAAGAGCCTGCTTTGTTGAGAAATTTCTGCTCTTAAACTATTGAAGTGTGGCAAACCACACTTAGCAGCCAGAAAGAGGATCACAAGCGGCCGCCCCCCAGCGCGTAAAGCCAAACGGAGACTTGCGACTGAAGAACTGGGGATTTCTGCTTCCACTTGCAACAGCAAAAAGCTTTTTCTTTAAATTCCCCTGAAGAAAATGTCAAAAATAACCCCCTTTTGCCTTAGTCCAAATGCATAATTTCAAAAACACCCTGAATATTATGCTCTCATTTTATATTATAAAGTTTTCAAAACAAAACCTCGGGGTTTCTGATATTGGTTGAATCTTCCCTTCCTGCACTTTCCTCCCCGCAAAACGCTGCGCAGCCACTCTCATTTCATAGAGCGTATGACTCGGATTAGAATTACATTTCCCAGGGCTTTTTTGGGGGGGAAGGCGGGGGAGGAGGGAGAAACAGTTTTACAGATTGACTTAAGACATTTGGTTTTTTCTTTTGAATCAACGCTGAGCTCCCTCCTCCCGTACCGCTGAGCCTCGCCGTCTCTCTTGTTTTCAAGCGTCTCTCCGTAAGGAGAAGGACAGAAGATTCCCCCCGCCGCCGCTGACGGCCAAGGCGCGCAGGCTGTTCCTGAGCCCCAGCACTCACGTGCCTTCGGAAACACAGAGGGACTGCGAGGTTTCCGGCGAAATTGGTTCAGCTGGCAGCGCTGCCTCCGCCGGGGACTGGGAACACTCTGTGACTGGGAGGCAGTCACTGCCGTAGTCCTCACGCCAACCCGCAACGCACCGCGACGCGCTGCCGCTGCGGGATCTGTGGTCCCAGCGCAGAACCGGAGCCACCTTTGGGAGAGGGGGGGAGAGGTGGGAGATGATTTGGGGAGGAGAGGTCCCCCCACTGCCTCCCAGCTTGGAAACAGGGATGCAACGGCCAAAGCTGGTTGCAGAAAGGTCCCCGCCTTCACGTCCCCACTAGCTGTTTAAAACCCAGGTGCCCAACCTCCTTGCACAGTCGGCGGAGAAGGCACGGCATCTCCCAGGGGCTGCTCGTGCCAGACCATCCTAAAGGGGAAGAGATGAGTCAGCCCTGCAGATGACCATCTCTCTCCAGCGACTGGAGATCCCGCTTAACCCAGGCTCGCCCGGATCCTCCTCCAGCTGAAGTCAGGCAAGACGAAAAGCAGCCCGAGCCGTCCAGCTTGCACTTTATGGCACCTAAGGTGATCTCCTGAGGGGTTATACAGACTTGTGAGATTTGAAAGACGGGACTAGACCCAGCTATAGCTACGTTCAGAACTGGCACCTCCTTCAGTACAGGGCGGCGGGCAACCTGGGCCCCACGGAGGAGTCACAGCGGGGGAGCATAAGGAGACCCACGTGCGGACTGTCCTCCTGCCTCACTTGAAGCAAGGTGTTCCCTAGAGAAGTGACAAGGGGAGCAGGGCCCTCTTACCTCTTCTCACGGTAGCTGCAGGGGATCTGATAGCTGCCCCCAGAGCCTGCGGAAAGCTCCGGCAAACTCTCCCCGGTTGTTATCACAGCCCAGAAACACCGGCAGACCTTGGCTGAGTAACCCTGCTGGACGTGACCTGCCACGCGCTGCTCCGCAAGGGACCGTGCCCGCCTTGCCGGCAACGTGGAGAGAAACTACCAAGACCTAGACGTGAAAATATACTCAGTAGGTCAGGCACCAAGTCTGTGAAATAAGCGTGAAATCACTCCTGAGCCACTGATACCTGTTACTTTGACAGTATTAACACACACCGGTTATTGCTACGCCATACTCTTTGGCTCACCTTTACGACGGTCATTTCTCAGATGCATCTCCTGTTGCTAATCTTTAAGGATTTTCACCACTTAACATAATCTGGGAGCAGATTTGGGATCCCGCAGTCGTCTTGCTTCGCTGCCCTCTTCAGTCCCGTGTTTGCTGTGGGCCACACCGTACCCAGGATATTCCCTGAGGCCGTGCAATGCCAGGAATTACACGGACAGAGCAGCGCGGCTTTTGTCAGGAGAGGAAAAGAGGCGGGGGGGCAAAATTACACTTAGCGCTCTTAAAAACCACCTCACCTATTTACAGCCACGTAACCGCCGGCCGCGGAGAGCAATGAGCGTTTCCAGAGGGCAAATCAGCTCTCGCTGAGAGCCTGCGGCTCTGCCAGCCCCCAGCGCACCCTCCGTCCCAGCGTGGGGCAACTTGCAAGGACGCGAGTAACTGAGCACGGCAACAGGATCTTTAAATTGACTCATTATACACGTAGATTGTGCCTTCCAGGCTCAGAGCCTTACCTCGGGGACTGGGGAGGCAGACGGCCCTTTTTTTTCCGCACCCAGTGAAGCCCAAGGGATTTTTAAGACAAAGCTGGGCACCCGAATTCCTAAAGTACAGAGAGAGGTGTGGAGGCAAAGGCAGACCCAGCTGGCATGAAGCAGCTTGACAGCTAGCAGTGGGTCCTGCCTTGTTTAAAACTCCTGACAAATAAACACCATCAAGGCTCAAATGATAGTTTAAAAAATATTTCATTTCGTTTTTTTAAAAAAAGAAAGTACATATAGATTTCCATTTCCGACAACAGCAAGAAGTCCAGAACTTTCCAATGACAAGGCAGTTTTATTTCCGTAATTGCTTAAAGCAATAATAAACCTAAGCCACACAACACCCGATCAATCAATCACGACAGACAGGGGAAAATTTCTATGGTGTTTATCCGGAGGACAGTCTGCGGGTTCGTGATGACTGAAAGAGAAGGAAAATAGGAAAAAAAAAATAAAAAATAATCAGATGACAGCACAGAACAACCCTGTTGCGTACCTTCCGGAAGGCTCCTGCTGGCTTAGCTGCGTTAGGGCATGCCACGGCGCGCGGGTTTCTCGGAGGGGTGTGCTGGCAGATGGCGCCCCGTTGGCAGGACGGCTGCACACCATCAGCATGGCACGAGCAGGAGGGGAAGGCAGAGCTCCCGTGGGACTGGGTCAGGCTGGGCAAGGTTTTAGCATCCCTTCCATAAAAAAAGCCATCATAATTTTTCTCCCTCTCAGTCGTACCTGAGAAGGGGCAGTCATTTGGTAATCAAAAACCTAAAAACCCTAATCACAGGCTGGCTAACAGCTGTGATTACATATCCAATATTTAAGGCTTTGGAAAGAGAACAAGATCGCTTTTCTGCCCAGGATATTTTTTTTCCAGCGAGGTCTTTTGCAGGGCTCCCTACGAAAGGGCGCTGGACCAAGGGAGGATTAAATCCCCGTGCCCTGAACGCAGCAGGCTGGGAAAGGGGTGCTGTGCCACGAGGGGCCCTGGGGATACGGTGAACGAGTGTCCCTCCCCAGGCACTGCCCCTGTGTCACGGTACGTCCCCCTCCCGCATCCACCAACGGAACAGCAGGGAAGGAACCTCTGTATTCTTGTCGTCTTACTTTTCTTTCTTTGATAGTTGTGCCTCTTCCAAAAGCGCATGTTAATTTTTGGCCAGGACTCCGTCTTTTCAATCACAGTAGCCTCCACACGGACGAGATCTTTCCTTAAAAATAAATGTTGAAAGTATCACTTTTTAATTATTTACATTCTCCTCCTATCGGTGAGAAAAACAGATCCTGCCCTACAGAGCCCAGATCCACAAGAACTACAAAGCCACCAGGGAAATCTGTCAGGTTGTTGGCTTCGTGGTGCCAAACTCCGAGGTGCTGTACGTGGATCAGCCAAGCGATGGGATAGTTTGCAGGGTGGTACCTCTCTGTCATGTGAGGGATAAGATCAGAAACAGCTACGGAGGCAGCAGTAAGACAAACCTGCAGGAACTTGCAGGATTACAGTGAGATAAATTCCCCTGGCACTTTCACATGATCTTATATGTCCTGCTTTGCTTACGGTACAGATTAAACCCACCTGTAGCCCCTTCTCCTGCGCTACGCTCGTCAACACAGAAGTCCCTCCTCCTTCTATACAGCATCACGGACAGCTGGAAGAAAGTCTCCTCACCTTGCTCACCAAAGTCCTGGCAAAGGCTCAGTGAGAGGAGATTTGGCCCACTGTTTCTAGCAGGAAGCACCGCTAATTGGCTGCTGGAGCAAGTCACTTCTCCTCCCACATGCCTCTCTTCTGCCTCCCACTCTTGGTCTGTCCTGCTTGTTTACCCCAAATTGGAAGAGAAGACGGGGACTCACTGAGGATTTCACGTACTGCTCCCCACCCCACAGCTGGGGGAGTTCAGGTTGAACGGTGAGACCACTCAAAGACTCACATTGTTTCTAGATTTCATTTCTACACATGGAAATTCTCAGCAAGTAAACATCCTCCCTCCCCGAGGATGGCGAGGAAGAGAAGAAGATGGCCTGTACTTCCTTCACAGGTGAGTAAAATCACAGATCAATTCATCCCTCCGCATTACTTTCCCAACACACGCAAACACACCTCCTGCCCACCCAGGGATTCTGCAGAGCTGCGAGAGAAGGAGTCCCGCTGAAGTTAGAAAAAGAGCGCTGGGATTTCTTGCTGCCAGCCGAAAAAAGCCAGAGCTGGGAAACAAGGCGGTGTGAGGCACGCGCGGGAGGACCAGCTACCTGTCTGCACAACAGCCCCTCTCTGGGAGGAGAAGTGCCTCCAGACAAGAGCCAGACTAAAGCTTTGGAAAGCGTGGTTTTAATCAACAGCCACAATGGAGGAGGAAGAGACACACTTTCATGCAGCACCGCTGCAGAATACCATTAAAAACTCATTAGCATGCTCACTTCGCCGCCAGAAGACATTTAAAGACCATTTTCCTGACAAACGACTCTGTCTGCACTTACGGGGGGCAGAGGGGGGAAGCCCATCCAGCCTAGCTGTGCCAGAGAGGTCACGAGGAGGCCAAAGGCTTCGAGACATTTACCATCTCTCTTAACAGTCACTCTCTGGGGTGTAATATATATCAGAGATGGGATCCTTGAGGGAGGAGGGAAGGACAGCCAGAGGAGAAAAAGGAGATATCTGCATTTAGTGACCAGCCGAGAAGAAAATAGATGTAAGACAATCTAGCTTTTCAGAGAGCACTGGGTGACCCTGACAGCCCAGCTGAAGGATGGTATCCAGATTCAGCCCAGCGATAGTGCCCAACAGCACTACTGAAATACACAGCCAGCGCCAGCCTTACGCCGCTGGGAAAGAAACCAGAAAGCGAACAGCACTCCAGGGGCTGCCCGGGTTTGCCCACTATCATCAGGGAGCTGTACTCTCCGAGTCTAATCCCTGCCCGCCGAAGGCGAAGGGAAAGCTAAACTCCCTCTGCCTTCTCCCAGGCTCGGGCTGTAAAGGCATGTAAGAAACTCACTAGTGCTGATCACATGGGAAAACTGGAAAGCAGCCAGGCCAGATAAAGTGACCCGGCCACTGAAATCTCTGTGCTCTCGGGAGAGCCAGCGTTTGCAGCAGCGCAGCCAAGCTCCCCTCGGTACAGCTCTCGCCACCGGACCACCCTAGCTGCCCCAGGCTTGGGTAGTGCCCAGCCAACGGGAGAAGCACTGACACAGGTCTGTCCCCCGTCTTGTTCATAGATGACATGCTTTCCAGCAAACCTGTGAGGGTATTGTTGAGGCATAGCTGAGTATCCGAGTGTGGCTTCACTCTGCAAGTCAACTTTCAAGGCCAACAGGCCCCGGCGAGTCCTTCTCTCTTGGACAGAGCACCAGGACCTGCTGGTTACAAGGCTGAAGCACAGCAGAAACCAACTTGCTGGTGAAGTGTATAGGAACAGAAAAGTTCTCAGCAAAATAGAGCCCAGGAAAAAAATGAATGTTTTAGGTATGACTGGAATGTCCATAAAAATAAAAAGGGGGTCACACATTTCCCAGAGTCTGACAGGGACAGCCAGGGCTGCTGCTTTCAGCAGCAAAATGTTTCATGACAAAGCACATCTAACACATTTTTGCAGGAGGCAAGAAAAATTCACACTGAAATCTCATAGATTTAAGTTGGGCTGAAAGCTGTTGTCATTAAGCAGTGAAAAAGATCCAGGCAACCTACAGCCCCAAAGGATCGTAACTCTGAGAGGTAATAACTCAACTGACAAGCTCTCTCGCTCCCTGCGGAAGGTAACCGAATCCCAGGCTGGCTGGCTGGGAAAAGAACAGGTCCTTTGTCACCTCCACTGAAGCCACTGCAAAACCGAGCAGGTAGCAGGAGAAAGAGCAGGGTTCATCTAGAGGAAAAAGTTCCCCATCGCCTGTACTTTGTCTAGAAATAGGCTAAACTTTCTCATAGAGGCACCGTTCATCTCACTCAGGTCTAAAACAGCTGAGGGCACTCAACTGATGGCCTGAAATGCAAACCTGCCCAAGGTGATGCTCACTTCTAATTACAGCTTCAAGAGTGCAAAACAATTTCTGCATTATACGGCTAAACAAAGTACAACTGCACGCTGCTCGGTAGCCTTGTGCTGATGGGCCAGGCAGCAAGTTACTTGAACAAACACAAAACCCCACAGATTCCAGAGCAGAAGCCAGCTAGAAGTTCCCAGAATAGCCTCTGCCACGCAGATATGTTTTGTTGCACTGTTGTTTTTTTAAGGCTTTAGAGGAGTGTCATCTTGGGAGGTATCCGACTGCTACAGAAAACTAAAACATGACCATCAGTCCAAAACAGGACAAGTTCCTACCCGCCTCTGAGTTTGAACAGGGAGCGCAGCTGTAATGAACTTGTGCAGAGCACTCGCTGATGTGTTTATTTTTAAAACAACAGAAAAACAAAACCGCCTTTGTCTGCATCCAAGCTCTATCTCTCTTCAAAAACGTCTGTGGTTTAGGCACAACTGGGAACTATGTGAAAGAACTGCAGTCCGTGTTGCCCGTGACACGCTGCGTTCTGCTTGCCTTTCCTCAGCCGGTACCGGAGAGCTGGGGAGCTTTCCCCACGGCCCAGAGAGGGGAGGGCACCTCTCTCCCAGCCTTTCATTCTGCCTGCTCAGCCTCCTCCTCCCGATCCTCCTCTGCCAAAGTTACCGGAGTTCAAGCTAACACCGGCAGATGTGCAGTTTGGTCCGCTTCAAGCAATTGACACCGCTCTGCAGACGCTTAGAGCACCTGCAGGAACCAGACAGCTGTTCTCCCTCCTCTCCCAGAGCTCCGGGTCTCGGGCCGCACGCCGAGTCCAGCACCCAAACTGAGAGTTGCAAAGAACCACCCCAGGGCCACTAGTTAAGAGCGCCCCGTGAAGGATGGTGCTCCTAAACCGCCTGCCATGACAGATCCCTGCCTGCAGAACTTGCGCTCTTATTGGAATTGCTGCAAGACGATATTTCTAGTCCTAACAATGGAATTCCCTTTCCACAAGTGCAGTATCTGGCAATAATTCAGACTCCCAAGGACCTGCTATTCCAGACCTATTTGCAGTACTGTTAAAAGGACTGGCAGCCCTCAAAATCCCCCCTAACACAGGGAACCCGAGGCAGTTACCACCAGCACAACTGAAGTCACGTTATCAACCACGCAAGCACGTTACAAGTAACGTTTAAATACCAACAGCTCCCTGGATCCTCAGAAACCACTCAGAAGCGAAACCAGTCTGAAACCTTATGGTATTTCTAACCTGAATCTACAAGCTACCAAGAAATAATTCTCAGATGTACGAGGTCCCTCTTCACCTGACCATCCTCTGCCAAAGTTGCTGCGGTTCAAGCTAAGACCTAAGCGTGGGGTTTAGCCTGCAGCCAGACCACAGCCAGCGCCTCCAGACACTCTGAGCACCCGCAGCCCGCCTTATCTTGACTTGCGTTTTACCACTAAAACCTCTTGTCCTGGGGACAACAGTTCATGGCTTTGCTTCTGGCTGGCGCCAAGAGCTGAGCAGTAACACCTGGGCCACGCACCGCTTCCTCTGGGCAAAGCGAAGGCTGCAGAACCAGGTGTTCTGCCAGTTTGGATAGCACGTCCTGCAGCACTGGGACGGAGGTGGTGCCAGCTGGGTAAACTTCTCCTCCGTTCTGCGATTGCTGCCCCATGTGACCAGGAGGAAAGGAAATTTAGGAACTCTAAAATTAAGATTAAGGCCTGCTGGGTTAAAACGAGGGCTAAAGGAAATGGGTTAAAAAGCCCAAGTCACATTGATTAAGGGATGGGCAAGGATTTCTGGGTTATTCTAAGATGACCCTCACTGAAATTAGGGTAAGGGAGTAAAGATGTTGAAGAGCAGGATTTACTGCTAGCTTGTGCAAGGCTTATGAGGAAAAGATCCAACCCAACAGAGGTGAATATCCTACAGTTACCTTAGGAAGGGGTACTGCTGCTCTACCCAGGCACTGTGGCAACGGGTAGAGTCAGCAGAGGCTGATGAGCTTGTTTTATTGGTGATTCTTTCAAAAGCCACAGGGCTGGGAAAAAAGCTACTGCTGATGAATCCAGGTTTGTCTTCAGTTTCAGGCACTGTAGGAGCCCTGAAGCTACAATTAAGTAGGAGAATTGTCTTGGAAGATAATTCTTGTATGAGCCATCTTACCCCAGGAGCGGCCTTCCGATAAGCGTGAAGTCGTCAGCACCAACCAGCAAAACCTATGGAAAAATAAATCAGGCATATATCATTGGTTCATTGTCCCAGTAGAAATGCAAACAATATCTTCCAAATTCTAGTCACCATAAAGGAGTAAAACTGCTTAAAAATAGGCCTTTACACATTTCAAACCTGACGCTGTTACTAGGGAGGGACGGTGGGAATGGCAGCTAACAAGCAAGAAACAGGTTCACTAAACAGACAGTCTTCCAGGACAGCTTATCCTACTAAAACATACTTCAGAAGTATCTTTCACGCTGATCAGAACACACTGAACCTCTCTGTTCCGGCTCACCAACAGTTGTAAAACATATGACAAGCCATACAGGGAAGAAGAATAATACGCCTTGCGGGGGATCCGAATGAATGGCAGCTCCCAGAATCATTGGCTTTTTATAGCAATTGCTACGTGTCCCAGTAGAGAAACACTTTCCTCACTCTCCTCCATCAGGTCTCAAGATGGGCAATAAAGAAATTAACATCTTGGGGGGATTCCCCACCCCAGGGAGTAGCCCTTTTGTTTCAGGGCATTTCAAGCACTTGCCTATCTAAAGGACCAGGCAGGATAACAGAGAGGCTATGGTGAGAAGAGGCAGCACTCCTTACAGACGGCCTCCTTCCCCACGCTAATTGTATGGCAGCAGTTAAAAGCAGCATATAAATGGTCATGAGATGTTCTGACTTTTTAGACAGTTACTTGCCAGTGAAATCCCCAAAGGGTTATGGTAGTTAGGCAAGTTTTTCACCTTCTTCACTCCCATCCAGACCTTTGCATTCCTAGCTGGCCACTCCACGCAAATCACTCCTCTCTGCTGTATACCAGGACGCAGCTGAAGGCATGCCAAAAAAGCTGCCTCAAAACTGGACTTCGAAGCGATGAGGAGTAGAAAAACTGCCCAGCTCTCCTTCGCCGCCTGCTTGGCTCTAGCAACCAATGTTAAGATTAAGCCAACAGAATCCCACTTCATAATCTTTCATTTAAGATTTGGATTAATGAGCCTCTACAAGTTCCTGCTAGTTAACCAAGGCGAAGGAGAAAGATACTGAATCGCATCTTGGCAATTCTCCCCTACACGCACCATCCCTCTCCCTCCACCCAACACACTCAGCGTGATAAGGATCTTGCAAAGCACTGAGCAGTGACAGTCCCTCTGGGAGCACTGCAAGTATTTTGGGTGTTAGAGTCTCAAGGTAAACACAGTCTTCAGCTGCCGTCTCTAGAAACAACAACTGTAATTTCTGGTTTTTTGGATGAAGTTAGTACAACAAAAATCTGTCTCCTAACAGAGTCTGGCACGACTCATTCCAACCCTGTTCAACAGAAATCACAATAATATTATCACTAAGAGAGTAACTGAAATTGGAACCAAACGAAGGCAAAGCAAATAGCTGGAGTACGAACAGATCCAACAGGAGCTCTTCAGGACTCGTTTTTAAAAACTGGTGATGGGTTTTGCCTCAAGGACTGTTCACAGGCAATTTGCTCTGGCCCCATACACAGCATGGCACCACAGGCACGGTGGAAGCATGCCACGTCACCTTTTCCATCCGGATCCGGTCTCCACATTCAGCCTCCAGTACATTGTCCATCATAATCAAGTCTTCACTGGTTATTTTCCACTGCTTGCTGGCAAAGTGGACCACAGCAAAGAGCCTTCCGTACTGCCCCGTTGCGATCATCTTGTTCACCTTCTGCACCACTTCTGTTGGCAGAGAGCAGGGAAGGGGTCAGTGCGGAAAACCCAGCAAGGTGGGAAGAGCTGTTCAAGAGTAATTCAGCCACGCCGCTCTCCCACCAAAACTCTTATCTTCTGGGAATCTTTAAGCAAAGATCAACAGCAATGCTGCTTACTACAACACCTGAGCCTCCCTTTTGTAAGCTTAATGACCTGTTTGTATTTTAGTTGCTGGCAAACCCATGCCTAAGTAAACACCTAATATATTTACTGTGCAGCTAATCTAAGACTTGACTTCTCCGTCTATTTCTTCGGCACGCTAAAATGCACTGTATTCAGATGTAAAGCGTCCCAGAAAAGAGCGCTTGTCCACACATCCTACATTTGGAGGGGAGCCCCCCCCCCAATTTCCACGTAACATGCAGATGGCTCAGGACTCTGAATACTGCGTAAGGAACGCAGAACGTGAGGAAGAGTTTGGCAAAGTACCCAGGAAAAAGGGCTCCAGCACACTAGGAAAGCCTGGTTGAGAACTCGTACCTCCAGCAAAGGCAAGAGAGACCTTTCCCTCACTCTCTTCCAGAAAATCCCTTCCCCTATGCACATGCATGCAGAGCAGGGGCCAGGAGCAGTACAAATCCCAGGGACGAGGTCCTACACACGACCAAACTCAGTTTTCTGTGATCAGCTTCCTGTGCAGTGAGGCCAAAACCACTTTGTACGGGAACATCAAAAGGTATTGCTTAACGAGTGCCATTCCACTGCCAAATAGTAGCTTTCCACCCCCTCGAGCTGTTAAGAAAAAGAGCAACTTTTCTAGAACGGGAAATATAGATATTTTTTTTTTCCATTGTCCTCAAAAGTGGCTGAATCATTTTTTTTTTCCTGGGAATGTAAACAAAGCATCCATTTGGGACAGAGCAGAATTTAGCAGCCAGTCAAACCAAACCCAGCCCTTACAGGAACACTCTGAAAGGGTCCAAGTTTCAACCCAGCAGATGCAAACTACTGAAGGTAGAGGTAAGAACAGAAACTATTTGCAAGGCAGTAGCTGCTTCAGTTCCCACTATGATGAAGAGTTTAGCTTCTGCGTTGCTGGAATTGCTGTCCCAGAAGAACAATCCACTGTGTGCTCTTTTCTCTGATTCACAGTGGTCCACTATAAACGTCCACAGAAAAAATACAACCCCCTTCTCTTTGTTATGCCCTCAACTGCACAACGGGAACGACAGATTTCTTCCAGTTCCAAACTGCTGCTCTAGGTTTATCAGTAGTCCTGTGGTCAACATTTCAAAACCAAAATTTCAAAACGCTAGCATACAATTTTCTCTTAGCAAAACCCACGTAGAGTCACACTCTGACAAGGGTTATTTGATTGTCAAATTTCAACTTTCTACCCACGGGGCTTTCTCATCTTTTTGTAACCAAGAAAGGTACATTTTTTCACTGTACTCGGGCTCCAAAGTTGTTGATAACTCTTCCAAACACCCCTAGTGACAGGAAACATCAAGTGATGTTACCATTTGATTGCTAGGATGGCTCGTATCTCAGCGCCATGTGGAGCGACCCTTCCTAAAATATCCACAGCTGTTTCCATAGCCAGCAGGAAAATAGAAGGCAGAATTCAAATGCTTTCGCTGTTGTTTGCTTTGGATAAGCACAGCCAGGAGATAATGACGCGAGCTCATAAACAGTAGGAGGTTACAAGGCTCGGAAATCACAGCGGCCCCAAGGATCCCATGTGAATCTGTCAGGGGAACACGGGACTCTGCTCACCACAGGGCTTCCGCAAATCAAACTGAGCGGTTTATGGTTCACTACTGGGTCAAACCGTGCACAGGGACAGAACACTCATCTGTCACTTCAGCAATCCCAGGAGCACAAAGGAGATAAAGAGCAGGATGAAAAACAGCCAGAGGAGACCTGGAGCAGGAGGCTCTCTCCAAAGCATATCACTCACAGAGTTATTCCCGGTCTCCTATCCGCTGGCTGAGTACCTGCAAAAAGGTGGACTTAACTCAGCTTTTTCCCTCTCACTCTCTCCGTGTAAAAGAACTCCTCTCCTTTGCTTCCTGGGTCTCTTCCACCTGAAGCAGAGAAGTCAGGTGCCCTTCACAGATGTCCCACAGGCTAACGCAACGAGACAGTAAGACTGCCTGTTAATAAACACAGGAGCTCATCGCTTGCGTGAAGCACACAACTGCTAATTGCCACCACCACAGCAACTGTAAAGGAAACTCACCCGCTGGGGCTCGTTACTGCCTAGTTCTGAGAAACATCCTGTACCTGTGTTGGCTTCTCCGCTACCATCCCTAGCACGGTCTGGATGACAACAGCCCCACCGGGCAATACGAGGCTGGACACGTACGGCTTCTCTGTATTTGATTTTCACATCCCCACCTGCCAGGGGAACCTGCGTCTGGTTACAAGTGGAAGACTGACATGTTCTTGTAAGGTCAAGCAATGAGGACGGTTGCTAAACAGCTACGGGCACTGCACTCCGATTTGTGATTTGTACAGTCCACGTGCTCCTTTCAGGAGAACCACTGCCACGTTCAACGGTCCTGGCTGGACGTGGGGACAAGAATGCACTCACTAACGTTATGTCGCTTCCCAGCTGCTCATTGCCTTATGGCACACCTCTGCAGCTCTGTCATGTGCCCACCATCCAACTGTTTATGCTGGCTCAAGTGTTCTGTTTTATGTGCTAAAATACACCAGCTCTCCGATGTGCCCACCATCCAACTGCTTATGCTGGCTTTAGCTTTTGGATTTATCCATTAAGAGAAAAATAATTGTTTTCTCCTGTCCAAAGGCTTGTTTCAGGCTTTAGAAAGCAATAATTCACATCAGGTAAGATTCCTCTGGGGGTCTTACAACCTGTCATGCTGCCATAAACTAAGGAGACCTCCTATTCTACCCAAATCTCCAATACCAGCAGCGGGAACACCAGTCCGGTGACACTAACACATGCCAGAAATGTGACAAAAATGTGAAGAACAAAAACTAGCTCCAGTCATCGAAGATACTTGTTTATGCTCAATCAGGCCGCCAGTGGCAATACTGGAGTGCCAGTCTTCACCTGAGACGCAAGGCCTTTACCTGCATGGTACTTCGCTTCTTCGACTGGATCTGGAAGTTTCACTTCAGGCCATGGCGGTGAAGTCAGAGATGTTTTGGCAACAAGTCTGTGAATGATAAGGTAAGATTAATTTGTAGCAAACAGACATTGTCAAGAGACATAAAACATGAAGAGAGGAAAAAAGGTAAAAGAAGCTGGAGATGGAGTAAAGTGGTTTTCCACTGGAGGGGCAGCTTTTGTACAGGAGACTTCACAATTTATCAGTATGGAAGACTCGACCCAAAGCCCACTTGGGCCAGAAGGCAATTTCCCACAGATCACGTTTCACTTTGTAGCAGCTCGTGAGCAAGGAGAGGTTTTCCGTTCTGGTCTTAAGTGTTACGGACAGAGGGTGGCAGGCGAGGCAAAAGCCACGTTACCTCCCTAGGGCTTAATCCAACGGAGGACACCGGATAGGGCAAAGCCCCCAGACCTTCCTCCCAACACCTGGCAAAAGCACTCCAGCAGGACAAGAAATGCTGCAAAAGTGCTGAAGCTGCAGCCCATATCAGAACGCTGTTCAACACGCAGAAAACACTCGATCTCATTTCGGAGTTCAACTCACAAATGCTCTACCAAACATAGTCACTGCTCCCAGGGCTTAACGTCAGTTAGGTCCACCATAAATTGCAACCAGCTTTAAGAAAAAGGGGTAAGTGCCTCGGTGGTCTGTTCGCTTTACTCCCATCCTGTCGTAAAATTCAGTATGGGGAAATGGATTTATTTTTTTGTTTGTTTTTACTTCCCACTTCAGAATGTTATTCCAAATAGTTTGAAACAAAGGAAGAGTGCAGAAAGAAACTGATTGAAAATTGACTGAAAATTCACCCAGGCTAGGTTATCACTTGTTCCTGATGTTGAGATCTGCAGCTGGATGTGCTAGTGGAGACCAAGCCCAGCGGCCACCAGTGACTTTCCACCGCCTTGTTTTTACAGACTGGAATTTTGTCACCAACTCCAATGGAAACAGACCTACCTTAAGCCTTGCTTACACTTGAGGTTTAGATAAAAGGCTCTTATTAAGCTTTTCCGGGTATAGAGACAAGTTACCTCCACCAGAGCTGAGAGGCTGAACACGTTAACGCTCCTCAACCCACTGCAGCACCAAGCACGAAGCCCTGAAGTTACGCGATAGCGGGGAGCATCCGGGAGGAGGAAACGTGCCTTTGATGGGGAAAAAGGGCTAATGAGCATTCTTAAACCAGCCTTGAGCGCGACACATGAATGACTCACAGGCATCCTTTTTTCCTCTATTTTTCGAAGCTCTTCTCTGTTAAATAGATAGTTTAGAAAGGGCCTTAAGACCACAGCTGGGTTCTTTACAGGAGAGTTATGAGGCTGCTCTTCTTTTGTCACTTACAGCTGCATTCCCTGAATGGCAATAATAACGGCTTCTCCCACCCCCAGTGCAATTCAGCATTTAATACCACAAACATTTAGCCCAAAAGCCTCTTCCGTGCCGTCACCATGTCTAAGTTGACAACACCAGACTGGGGAGGGACTGGCAGAGAAGTCTAAGAAGACTTCTCAGGCCCGTGCCTATCTTGGTTCAGGCTGCTCACAGAAGGGAGCAGGAGCGTGCACCGTCCCACAGCCATCCAGCCAAGCACAAGCATCGTTGCTCAGGATGACTTTGAGCACTAAGATATTTTGCTAAAAAGTGCAAATTAAATCCTTATTCTTCTTGAAAGGGTAGCTTCCACTGTTGTGATAGAGAATCATTTTAATAACATCTCTTTTTAAACACTCTGCAACTGTAGCGCTGAGACAAGAGCCTCTCCATTTCAAAACGTTGCATCAGTCCCTGAAGACCTCCCTGGTGACCAGCCCGGGGACTCCTGAGCATCACAGACACCTCCCTGAAGACCTTCCTGGTGACCAGCCCAGGGGACTCCTGAGCATCACAGACACCTCCCTGAAGACCTCCCTGGTGACCAGCCCGGGGACTCCTGACCATCACAGACACCTCCCTGAAGACCTTCCTGGTGACCAGCCCGGGGGACTCCTGAGCATCACAGACACGTCCCTTTAGGATCATTCAGCACAGACACAATGGCAGGAGCAACCACAGCTCAAACCGCACCAGCACCTGAATGACAAATTCTGTACAGAAGACATCTTACCTGAAGCCTGCTCTACTTTCTATACTTAGATGTTGCTCTCTTACTTATTGAAAGTACTATATGGCTGTCACAACACGTGACACCTTCAGTTTAGTGAATAAACTGGGGGCCTGAAGGCAAGCAGGCCACAGTACTGATACAGAATGAAAGACTGAAAACTGCCAGGGGCATTTCAGCTAGCAGCCAGCAACATGTTCTCATTAGCCGTCATGGTGGAGTCTTTCTGCTTTTCTCAAAATTATCACCGGGAGGGATCCTCTGCCTCACAACTGCACTCATTCCTGCCTGCAGCCCTGTACCGTCAGCACTGCAGGTATTTGCACGCACGCACTGCCTTTCTTCACAGCGGCGCAGACAGCACTACATCACAAGAACCCTGTTTAAAACATCAGAGCTGAACAACAATTAACTCCGCTCAAATGTGCCACAGGGTGTTAATTCAAAAATGAAACACTACGCAAAACTCACAGTGTGAGTTTGAGCGGAAAAAATGCAAATGGCACTTGCTTATAATTAGCTGTTTTTCAAGACCTCTAGGACAAGCAGCAACAACAAGGAGGACCAGAGGCAGCTGTTTACATCTCTGCATAAGAGCCAGCTACAGAAACTATTGATTTGTTCCCAAAGAACTGGCGAGAAAAGCACCACTCTAACCAGGGACAGTACTTCGCACATACAGCGCTCTCATCAGAACTGCAGTACACGCTTCAGGGGGCAGGGAAAGCAGGCACAAGCCCGTCCTGCAGCACTCGGGGATTATCCCCAGAGGTGCCAAATGCCCTCACTCAGAAAGAGACACAGGACCAAAAGGTATCAGATTATAGTTCCTTATTAAGCAAGAATCTGCGATACCACAAACACAATCTTAAAGAGGAGGGAGATTCACCCCCGATTTTGATGAGATGACCAGAAAGGTAACTGGTTTCTGAAATTCGAAGAGAAAGCTGCTGCTCAGTAAATACCGTCTCCATCATGAATCAGAAGCTCAGAATTTCCTGTGCGCTGAGATCCACACTTTCTATAAATAACACAGGATGCACAAACTGCATAAAATATTCAGGAAAAAACATTAGATGCTAGTGAAAGAAGGCAAAATTAACACAAGAGCAGTTGCCCTTGATCAGTTCACTCTGTAATAGCCAGCAATGCTTTCAAAGGGCTTTAATTTATCAGAAATCCAAAGCAATCGCAAGCAAGTACATAACCACAAGCACCAAGGCTTTGTGGGTCTGTTGCGGGGTTCAGTAACAATGTTGGGCGCTGTGTCACAGAGGCAGAGATCCAAACTGCGTTCCCACACGCTTGAGGACCAGCGGGAAGAGGCCACCCCTCTGCACCCTTCAGCAGCGCAGACGGAATGAGCAAATCTTGCCATTTTTCCCCGATGCTGCTCACGGGAGTTCTCTATTTCTGCAGTGTCCCCTTCTGGTTAAAGCAAGCAGCGCACAGCCCGCAGCTCTGTCCAGGTACCGCTGGGGGAGATCCCAGCAGAGCAAACAAAATAAACACACAAACAAACAGCTCAAAGTGCTGAAGCAAATGAAGCCTGAAGTTTCCTGGCTCGGTGTCCTGTGCTTGGGCTGTTAATCACATATCATAGAATCACAGAATCATTTAGGTTGGAAGGGACCTTTTAAGATGATCAAGTCCAACCGTAAACCTACCTAACACTGCCACGTCCACCACCAACCCATGTCCCTCAGCACATCTGCCCGTCTTTCAAACACCTCCAGGGATGGTGATCCCACCACTGCCCTGGGCAGCCTGTGCCAGTGCTTGACAACCCTTTCGGTGAAGAAGATTTTCCTAATATCCAATCTAAACCTCCCCTGGCACAACTTGAGGCCGTTTCCTCTTGTCCCATCGCCTGTTCCTTGGGAGCAGAGACCGACCCCCCCTCACTACCCCCTCCTTTCAGGGAGCTGTAGGGAGTGAGAGGGTCTCCCCTCAGCCTCCTTTTCTCCAGGCTGAACACCCCCAAGTCCCTCAGCCGCTCCTCATCAGACGTGTGCTCCAGACCCCTCACAGCTCCGCTGCCCTTCTCTGGAC
>VUYV01000694.1:34966-48915 GCA_008711295.1 Anarhynchus alexandrinus | reverse complement strand
GTCCCGCCTCACCCGCCGCCCCCCGCCGGGCCCCCACCGCCGCCGCCAGCGCGATGACCCCGTCTCCCCCCCCCCCTGCCCCGGAAGCGGAAGTCCCGCGCGGGGCGAAGGGGCGGGGCCATGGCGGCGGAGGCGGCGGAGCGGCACCTGGAGCTGCTGCGGGAGGAGCGGGAGGCCGAGCTCGCCGAGAGCAGGTACCGCCGGGCCGGGCGGCCGGGGGCGGGACAAGCTTGCTGGCTTGCCCCTATAGAGCCTGCGGTCACCTATATAGCGGCCATGGGGGTACCGGTCCTGGCAGGGCCTGCTGTCACCTGGGGGAAACCCTGATGGACCCCCCCCGGGGCCTGCTGTCACCTGTGGGGACACCCTGATGGGCCCCCCCTGGGGCCTGCTCTCACCTATGGGGACACCCTGCTGACACCCCTGTAGGGCCTGCTGTCACCTGGGGGAAACCCTGATGGGCCCTCCCCCGGGACCTGCTATCACATAGGGGACACCTTGCTGACACCCCTGTAGGGCCTGCTGTCACCTGTGGGAAACCCTGCTGGACACCCCCCCCGGGACCTGCTGTCACATAGGGGACACCCTGCTGACACCCCTGTAAGACCTGCTGTCACCTGTGGGAAACCCTGATGGACACACACCCCCCCCCGGGACCTGCTGTCACATAGGGGACACCCTACTGACACCCCTGTAAGACCTGCTCTCACCTGTGGGAAACCCTGATGGACCCCCCCGGGACCTGCTGTCACATAGGGGACACGCTGCTGACACCCCTGTAGGGCCTGCTCTTGCCTGTGGGAAACCCTGACAGACATACCTCTAAGGTCTTGCTGTCACCTATGAGAATACCTGCTGACTCACTCCTATAGGAGCTCCTGTCACCTGTGGGGAACCTGCTGTCGCCTATAGGAACTGCTGCTGTACTCACTCCTGTATAATAAGCACCTCCCAATGGGAAAGCCACCCTATAGGGCCTGCTCCAATCTATGGGAAACCCTGCTGGACTCACCCCTATAGGCCCAGCTCTCCCCTGTAGGAATCCCTCTTAGACTCACCCTTTAGGGCGTGCTGTCACCTGTAGGATCCAAGCTCACGTCAGCAACGCCTTGGGGCTCCCCTTCTCCTCCCCCAGGCCCTGGGGGGGTGCTGGGACCCCCAGCTCTGCCCTCCTGCCCCGGGGCTGGAGCTGAAACCAAATCCCAGCTGCCTTGCATGGATTCACGGTGCCAGGGAGGGCAGGGGTATCACCAGCTCCCTCCAGGTTGTGCGGGGCCATGTCAGGGCGCAGACACCCCCGCTTCTGGTGCTGGTAAGGCCTGGCCTTACCCAGCCCCAAGGACGGAGGGTGCCAGGAGACAGGACGAGGCCATCCCACGCTGCCCAAGGTTCCCTGACACTTCAGCTCCCTACAGACCAACCTACAGGAAACAAGACAAAGTGGGGGATTAAGGAGAATAAACCCAGGGGATTTTCTTTTTTGTTTGATAGACTCATGGAATGTTTTGGGTTGGAAGGGACCTTTAAAAGCCACCTCGTCGAACTCCCTGCCGTGAGCAGGGACACCTTCCACTAGATCAGGTTGCTCAGAGCCCCATCCAACCTGACCTGGAATGTTTCCAGGGCTGGGGCATCTCCCACCTCTCTGGGCAACCTGGGGCAGTGTCATCTCACCACCCTCAGCGTAAAACATTTCTTCCTTATATCTAGACTGAATCTCCCCTCTTTTAGTTTAAAGCCATTACCCCTTGTCCTATCGCTACACCCTCTGATCAAGAGTCCCTCCCCAGCTTTCCTGCTAGCTTCATTTGATGGGTGCTAAACACACGTAAACAGATGTTACCTCTTCTCCAGGCTCTGCAAGCATCGCCCCGTTTCCCAAAATAAGTCTGTGGAAGCCAATCTAGTTACATCACTACAAAGTGATCACATAAGCCAACACTTCAACAAGCTGATGTCTCTTTTGCCGTTGTCCTTCCCCTTCTTTTCCATCTCCCCCTTTTTCTGTTTTGTCTTCTGAAGCTTTCAATCTCAGCTTCAGCCCAGCAAATGGTTTTCACGCCTGTGTGTTGTTTCCAGGGCATGGCAGGAAAGCATCTCCCTGAAGGAGCTGCAGCGCAGAGGCGTCTGCTTGCTAAAACTCCAAGCTGCCAACCAGAGAACTGGCCTCTACGGACGGCTGCTCATCACGTTTCACCCCAGAAAACATGATTCAGATGCCGAGCTGCCCTATAACAGTTTTGGGCCCGGTAAGTGATATTCCTGTTGGTGCAAAGTACGTAAAGTAAGAGATGACCAATGTCTTCTTCCTAATGTCTTTCTAACGAGATATTTGTAAAGACTGAGCAATTGATGCAAAAAAGGAAGGGAGAAAATGTTATGGCTATAGGATGAATCTCGAGAAAAACAGTCTCTTTTCCCCTTGTCTTGTTATGGACATGTATGTTGCACCAGGAAATAGTGCCAGTGATTGAAGTGCTGGCTTTCCTCCTGAATCTATAAAAACAAAGCCCTGGTCTCTTGTCATTAAGGATTTCATGGCATTCTTTGTACAAGCCAAAGTGTTCATGCTTATGTCTTGCGGTAGGTAAGGAGCTTTTGTCACTTAACGCTTTAACTGTAAAATAGAAAGTGGATTTTCCTTTTCCTTCCTGAGCTGCCATGTTTCCGGCCCTTCCCTGTACTGTTATTTTTGGCAAGGAAGAGGAAGAAGTGAAGTATATACCATTACTAGTTGACACACCTGGATTTCTGTTGGAAATAAAGGTACTAGAGAAACAGAGGCTCATCAGCATATCAGCCAGTGCCCTTTTCACGTGTGTCTCACCCTCTGCTATCACTTCCATGAAAACGTGACCGGCAGTATCAGAGCTGAGCCGTTGCCGGTATTGGAGGAAGGTGAGGACACTGTCTGCCGTGCTGTAACCAGCTGTGCAGGCTTGGCCCTCGGAAGAACTTGGGTTTGACTGTGAAGTAGTTCCAATTGAGTCTGCAGTATGCTCTCTAGTTTTTCCCTGCAGAGACCCTTCTCTTTTCCTTAAGCAGTGATGGTATTGCTTTGCACTCTCCAAAACTGGTCCACAAGAGAGAAGCTAGCTGCACCAAATAATTGCCTTGGTTTAGTTTGCTAGATCACTGAGTTTGCTAAGCAGGTACATCACGGGGAACCAGACTGTTTCTGACCCTGGTCACACCATGGCACTATTTCAAAGCATGTTCAAGTTCGGTTTGTTCATGCATTCTTTGTCACCCAGGCTCCTGAGCTGCTGATCTTTGAAATAAATGACTCATTGCAGATTGGAGTCCCAGCCTTGGGGTCACAGCCTTGAGAGCATCTGCCAGTGCTCTTCAAAGAGAAATAACATTGCCGTAGCAGTAAATTATTCCTGGCACGCAAGCGTTTTAACATAAGAGCTGATGGACCTTACAGAGCAGAGCTTCCCGTAGTCTGTAAATCTGAAATGTAATCCTCAATGAACGGGAGCACCAGCTAAGTTACAAACTTAGTCAAACATCCTGTTCAAAATCTCCATTTAGCCATTACACTATGTAATTCGCCTCTCATCATCTCACAGGTGACTGAAAAGCTGTAGCAGGTCCTTAAAAACCTCTGGTCATTCTGCGTTCTGCTGACCGTATAGCAGTCATCTGGGAGGCACCTATTCTCACATCTCCTTGGCTATTATTTAAAAATAAAAGGGGTGTAAAATGGTTTGTCTGAGAGTTCAGAGAAGTCAGGTTTTCCCGAGGTCTGTGTGAAAGCGCATTGGCTTTCTGAGCAGCTCTGGCTGTGGGGAGCACTGCTGGTCTCCACCCCAAGACCTGTGGCGTGTGGAGGTCTGAAGATAGCTGGATAGTCGCTGTCTGGTGTCTTCTCACTGCTGATCGTCCTTTTGCTCCCTCTTGCTGTGTGCTGGCTGGCTGGCAGCTAAGAGAGGGATATTCCCCTTCAATACGGGCTTGACGCAAATTCTGACCTTGGCAGGAAACAAGCTGTGGTTGGTGTAGGTGGTCCCGCTGTCTGCACTGGACCACGCTTGGTTACTGCTCTGCCCAAAAGAGCTTCTTTGCAAAATGTTTGCCCCGCTTCACGCTGTCTCTTCAAACTTGTATTTGCAGGGGACATTGTGGGCCTTTACGATTCAGCTGGCCAGGCTGATCCGCTCTCCACTGGCATTGTAACACGGGTCACCTCCAAAGCAGTGACTGTGGCCTTTGAGGAGTCTCGAGATGGCATGCTGAGCTTGGACCGAGAGAGCTCTTACCGCCTGCTGAAATTAGCCAACGACGTCACCTACAGCAGGCTGAAAAAGTAAGTGCCGCGGGGTTGCGGTTCACCTACAGTCACTCTGCTCAGGGGTGCAAAAGTCAACTGAAAATTGCCAAGTTTATTCTGGAAAAGCTCTTCTGAGGCAGATCTTGTTTTACTTCACTTGGTTTCTCTCCTTTCCTGTCTTATTCCTCTTACTCCTATAGCAGCTCCACTTAGGGGAGGTATCCACCTTTTGGAAGCGCCTTTCTTTTTCTGCTCGCTACTGGGGGAACCCGTACCGAGATAACTCAATTGGATATGTTATGCTACAGTGTCACAGCAGCCTAAATTTATCTACCTGCTGGTTGGTATGGTCCTGCTCTTCCCTCTTCCTCTCCCACCCCTCATCCCACGCTCAGTTACATATTTTTGTCCCATGTTGTATCACCTCTTGTACTCACTGGATTCTGTGTAGAGCCTTTTCCGTTCTGGCAGGAGAAGGGAATAGCTCTTGGCTGAATTAATGTGCTGAAAAGGCTCGGCCCAGGGTCTGACTGTATCAGACTGGAGCAAGAGCAGAAAGTGGAAGTCTGACCAGCATAAGGGATGTGTGTGTGTGAGCGTTGGGGGATGCAGCAATTAGATAGGATTAGTCTGTTGTGGAGTTAACATTTTTCAGCTTTGGAAGAGTTGAATCTGTGCCCAAAGTCTTCTGCCACTGGGCCCCAAGGTGCACAGAGGTCTCTGAAGGAGTTCATGCTGTGCGTGTAACCTGACTATGTTCTTCTTTGACAGAGCTTTAAATGCACTAAAGCAGTACCGCGCTGGTCCGGCCTCTGATCTCATCGACGTCCTCTTCTTTTCTTCTGATCCGAGCGCATTCAGTGAAACAAGTAAGGATGTTTCTTTATAAGATTTTATACCAGACTGACGGCAGGTGCTGAATTGATCTTTCTAGAGACATTTTCTGCACCCTTAGGGTCAGAGCCCGCACCGACACTGCTACTGGTTTTAGTCTGCCTTGGTACGTGAAGCTGAGTTAGGCAGTGGAGAGCTGTTTTGAACGGACTGGTGACAGCAGTGATGTTGCTGCTTTTACGCTGGTTTTAAGTAAAGATATAGAAAGTTATTGTGAGGAAAGTGGGGGGAAACACTCCCTCTCCAGAGCAATCAGTGAAGCCTGAAGTTCCCTACCCACAGGATAAGGGCTGTGCGCTCTGTCCCTGCCTAGTTAGGAGGATGCTTACCTCTTCAGATGTCACATCCTACAGAGGCAGAGAGCCAGAGCGCTAAGTGATGACTGTGCAAGCATTTCCCACCCTGTGCTGCCATTACTCCTCTTCCAGTCCTCCAAGTCCCGTCTCTGGGGCTGCCCAGCTGAGGAGGGTGCTTGTGGTCTCTCAGTTCAAGACCCATTCTTTGAAATTGCCCACGGGGACACAAATAACTCTGGTCTTTGTGAAGTTTTTATCCACACCAAACATGCAGCTTGCTTTGCTCCAGGAAGGACCTGAGTATTGAATGTGAGTAATAAGTGGTGTAGCAACTGGCAGCATTGAACACTTACTTTTCATACTGGTTTATGGGTCACTGGACACACTTCGCTCCTGTAAAGACACTTATCATCACTGGAAGAGAGACTATTCAAGCTCAGGGTCACCTCTCAGAGCGTTCCGAGTAAAGCTGAACTCTGGCATAAAACAGGCAGGATTTGTGATGGGGGAATTTCTTTGCACACATTCATGAGTCTGAAATTTGGTTTAGTTTATGAGGCATTTCTGATTTGCTTCCTGCCCCAATCCCATCCATAAACTTCAAAGATCAGAAACTGCCACCACTGCTTCTATATTGAAAATCCAATAACTCTGCCTCCATGGGAATTAAGTGATTGTGGAACTACTGCAGTTTGAAACAGCATGGGAACAGTTGTATTTTTATTTTTACAGCCTTCTGATTGCTGTGTTGGAGATGTGCAGGCTGCTTTGGTTTCATCAAATACTTCAAACTTCATAACCTGGTTTTACCAACAGCTGTCAAAAAATTGCATATAAGTAGAATCCCGTTTTACTCAGATCTTTTTTTGATGTGAGTCTCTGGAGAAGTGAAAGATGAAATTACACAGCTTGCCCTTTCAGAGAAACCACGGGGAAACCAGAGCCTCTGATCAGCACAATATCCGAGTGCTCGGCAACTGCTAATGAATATTATCCCTTGCCAGAAGGGAAATATCATCTGGGCCGCAAAAATCAGGGAACGAAGGCAGAGGGTGGACTGAGCTGCCTAGCGGGGTCGGGCTGGCGGTGTGTCTAAGCCATGCAGAGAGCTCAGGTCTCTCCCCTCGCCACTCAGCAGCCTGCACGGGGTGACAACATCCATCCCTGCCTGCTTCCGTGCTGGCCAGGGTGCTGCTCCGTTTCCTCCCCACCACAGCTCCTTGCGCTCTGTGCTTCCCCTTGCAGCTTTTCTTACTTTGCTTACTGTATTTGGTTGTCCACAGTGGTTCGCCTCTTCCACACACGCGCTCCCGTTGCCCTGCAGTACCCCTTCAGGCGGGGCTTCTCATACTGTATACCAAGGATGAAGAATTCATGTTAGTGTGAGTCATATCTCCGTAGTTCTAAGCGCTGAGCTTAGCCTGAGTGAAACCTTTTAGCCTTTTGGCTACCTAGGGACCTTGGTGTACTCAGATTTTTAATATTAGATAAAAGAATTAAATTTTAATGAACTAACTTTCTTAGCAGCTTCAACTCTGCTTTTCCCCTAGTGGTAGCAGAACTGCCTCTCTAAGGAAGAAAAATTCCTTTTCACCAAATTGCTCAGATATGCCAAACTAAGCAGAGAGATGAATTTTACATCTCCCCAGCACTGAGAATATTGATTGATAGAAACATTCAGCCGCATTAGCCAGACAGAGGAGATGCAATATGAGAAGGCAGCACATAACCTGAGAACAGAATGCTCTGGCAGGGTGGAAAGGCCTTCCATTTACCTTCTCAATTTGTAGCTCCTTTCTCCCTAACCAGAAAGATGTTATACTAGCCAGGAATTAAATAATAATGACTTTAACTTTAAATAGGTCCCCCAAGGTAGCTTGAACGGGCAGCCTCCCCCGAGTTAAAAGGGAGGGCACTCAGCAGCTGGCTGGATAAACCTTGTCTCTTACACGTATACGATGGCACGCATGGTTCCCCAGGTGTCCTGCACATCTTAGAACACAGGAATGTGTCTCTGCAAATAGTACAGAAACTCGCAGATGGGGGGACTGTCTGCAAAAGGCAGCAAGTGTTTCCCAGCTGCGTGGTCTGAGACGGAGGGATAGAAAAGCCTCACAGCATTTCAGGCTGCTTCTCCTCCATGGCGCAGCGTCTTCTTTCATGACCAAGCATCTTTTAGCCTGGTTTCTTAGGGAGATGCTTTCCTGTATCTGTCTCATCCTATCCATTATCTGATTTCAAACAAACCCGTCAGGAGTCTCAGAATTAATAACTTCTGTACATCTCATAAAACTGGCTGTCTAGACACACGTCTATATTAACACCATTCCAGGATGCAATATAAGCTCCACTTCAATCCAAAGCCCGGAGAGCCAGGGGGAGGAGTGAGACCACAGAAACACCTGGCCAGAGAAACAGCTAGCGCTGACACTTGTGCGGGAAAAGAAGGCGGCCCAGAGTAGATGCGATCCATACCTAGAGGGGGAGCATTTGTCTGTCTTCTGTACGAACGGCAGGGAAGAGCCAAATTACAAGGAGATCGAGAAGTAGAAGGGCCGGTGGAAATCATAAGCGCCCAGCTCCATGCCTGGATATTCCAGGGTGTTCTCCCAAGGGCAAAATAGGCTCCAGCGAGTGATACGTGCAGCGGCAGAATCCTAAATCTAATTTTTTAAGCGTGGGGAAAAAAATTAGAAGCCTCATTTTTCAAGCATGGGAGTCTCAGGGCTTTTAGGTGGGTTCTGATACCACTGAGCGTTTTCATAAAGCCTGTAGGGACTTGATATCCCATCGGTTAGAAACTGGTCAGCAGGTTCAAGCTTTCCAGGGGTGTGAACTGGAAGGGCAACAGACAGACAGCGAGTCTGTGCGAGCTTCACGTCCTCAGGCGCGTGCGCTGTAGGTACCCAGGCTGCAGAGCTGAAACGCACAACACTCACCAGTACCATTGAAAGATGCGAGATGTGGTGGTTCTTCCCAGCAGCAAAGCTGGTGGAGGCCGAATGCCACTCTCTGCGCCGTTAGTGCCTTCTGCTGGTGGCTCTTTCCCAACATTGAGCCTTGGAACCTGGAGGGAAAAGGGAAAAGCATCTGATTATTTTTTATTTTCCAAGAGGTTGGTTATACAGGGTCTCTTCAGCGCACACCCGAATAGACTTACGTTAGCCTTGTGGCATAATGGGTAAATAGCTTTTAGTTGCCTTTTTTTTTTTTTTCCTCCGCTGTGCTGCATTGTTAATTCTCCTGACTGGAGCGCAGCTGCCTGGGTTATCTTGGGAGAGCAGGCTGCCAAATGCCATGCCTGGAGGATCTATATAAAAGTCTGTGTCATCCCGTGAGGGTGCCTAAATCCAGTTGCTGACCGATTAGGTTGACGAGCCGTCTGACAAAGCCGATGGAAACACGGTTTTGAAGTAGTTAGCGGCTGCTGGTGTCTGACCAGCACATGATACTGGCTTACTGAAAAAAAAAAAAACGTGTGCACAGGAGGGAAATAATGACAAAAACAATTTAGTGCCCTTTTACCCGACTCCGGATGACCATCAGAGTAGTTGCTGCTGCTACGCTAATTTGCACAACGCTGTTTCCCACGGTGTCAGGAAAACCCTGCTCACTGGTGGGTGGTGAATCCCTCGCCATAGTAATGGGTACAGGCATGACTCCCACTGGAAAACTGTCCGGGAGCACATTTTTGGGGAGTGGGCTTATGTAAGATGGTTGTCAGTAAGGGAGGAAAAAAAATGCCAGGCTTTTGACCCTAAGAAGCCTGAAGTGAGTTTGTACCGGCCTCCTCGCCCCATGGACTTACAGGGAANCATAGTAATGGGTACAGGCATGACTCCCACTGGAAAACTGTCCGGGAGCGCATTTTTTGGGAGTGGGCTTATGTAAGATGGTTGTCAGTAAGGGGGGGAAAAAAATGCCAGGCTTTTGACCCTAAGTTTGTACCAGCCTTCTCGCCCCATGGACTTACAGGGAGGAGGAAATCTCACAGCTAGTGGGTTCTCGCACCATTGCTGCTGCAAGGTGCTCGGGTTGCCCCTCTGGGACTAGCCAGGGGTACGTTTGGGCTCAGGGTTGAGCAGGGCCAGGCCTGATAAATGTTTTGGGATCAGAACTGTGCGGGACAGCCAGGGGCTTCAGGTTTGACTCAGAAAGGCGGTGGCTCCCCGTGGGCTGGTGGGTGGCAGGGCTACGCTGGCGGCTGTCTCCTGCACAAAGGGCATAGCTGAAGTGCTACTGGAGATCAGGAAAAATGTCAGTGCGGCCTGACAAGCCCACAGCCCTCGCAGGGCCAGCGTGGCCACAAGGATTGCGTTCGCTGAAGCCATGCACTGAATCTGTGCTTTTCACTTCTCCTGAGCTGCTGGGATGGTGTGTAGGTTGAGGCGTTACCTATAGCACTGCACATCAAAGCCTCAGTCCTTTCAAAACACTTAAAAATGCAACTCAGAATAAATATCCTTGGCATAACACAAAACCACTAGACAGGCTCCAGGAAGAATAACCTATGGAGCAGTCGAAAGGAGCATATGAAGGCATCACCAGTGAGTAGATGGGATCTGCAGCTAAGAATGGGACTGGTCCCCACCACAAAGCATTTCCAGCCCTCACCTTGCTGCCTCCAGAAAGGTAACCAAGCGGGAGAATAAGCTTTTGAAACGGCAAACTCCAAACTGAACAGGATTTCTGCTCTTGTCAGACTCTCTGGGAAGCAAAATCCAGAAGCCCACCCATAAGAAGTGCTCTGCTTGGCTCTCTTCCACTTTAACCTCCACTCATGGCCCAGAAGCACATAGAGCTTTCACACCAGAAACCTCCGAGAAGAAACCCTTCCCTGCTCACAGCTGCTCTCTCACAGCGTATACACAGGAGCCCCTGCTCCCATACATTGAGGTGGATGTATAGAGAGGCTGTGCTTGCCAGCAGAGGCCAGCATTACTCTGCTGGCCGGGAGGACACGGTCCCTTTTCTTTCAGAAATAAGGTTGTGCCTTATTGTAGGCATAGTGCTGTGCACATCACTAATAGCTACCAGCTCTCTCCTGTCGTCCTGGGCTAGAAGAAGTGAGGGAGCATTCATCTCTGTGCCCGCTGGCTCGTGTGCTCACGTGGAGCGCAGAAGTCATGGCTTATACCTACTTATGCTGATTGCTGTAAAAAGACATCTGAAGAGAGAAAGAAGGAAGCAAAAAGCCTAGTGAAAAGGCAAGGGTGTCCCCAGTAACAGCTGACCCCGCAGGCAGGGCGCTGGGGAAGCACCAGGGGTTTCTAGCAAAACTTCCTCACCTTCTTGGCACAAGTCGAGTGCACGTGACAAGTCACTTCCAAAATCTTAAATGCTCCTTGTCCCTCTGCCGTGTGATACCTGTTCTCATCACAGGGGCCATGGAGAGGCCCTTCAGGTCTATGGGGAAAACTAAGCAGTCCAGACAACGCAGTGCCCAAATAGTTCATAGGGAGAGCAGGGAAAGTTCCTTGTTTCAGGCTTAATTACCCACCTGGATTTTGTCCAACAGTCTTTGGCTGCAGTTAGGTTGTACTGTAGAGGAGCTGGTCCGCTTTTCTCATGGTGCCTGTACACACTGATGGTGTGGAATATACTTTGGAAGGTACACTGAGAAGTGAGAGGCGTCCAGCTCTGGAGAACTTGAGCTTTTCCTCCCAGGAGGGACTGTTCCCACCTGTGTTTGGTGCAAAAAACCCTTTCCTGGACTTGAATATCACCCTCCAACCCACTTCTTCAGCTGGACTGCTGGTACTGTGCAGGAAAGCATCTCGGTTCCTGGAAAAGTTGTTGGAGGACCAACTTTGATGGCCAAAATAATTTTTTCTTTTTCAATTCAATGCTACACTCCTAAACCAAATTGCACCACAGGGGCTGAATGGCCCGACCACCAGCGAGACCCATCCCTGCCAGGCCCANCGTTTTGCTGTCCTTGGCAGTAACAGGCACTCGGCTTCTCCCCTTGCAGGTCCTGTGTTGTGCCCCTTCCAACGTTGCTGTGGATAACCTGGTGGAAAGGCTGGCTGGCTACAAAGCCCGCATCCTGCGGCTCGGGCACCCCGCTCGCCTGCTGGAGCCCATCCAACAGCATTCCCTGGATGCAGTCCTGGCCCGTGGCGACAATGCCCAGATAGTGGCGGATATCAGGAAGGACATCGACCAAGCCTTTGTAAGTGTCCCTGCAACGTGCCCCGCGTGGGTTACCCGAATGCCAGCTCTCTAGATTCCCAGTGCCTGATCTGCTAGCCAGGCCAGCTGCCGTGCCTCTAGAACTAAGGAACAACTCTGCCACTTCTTGGTTGTTCTTAGAAGGCAGTCGCCACAGCCAGGTGCTCTGGGTTGCCCCAAAAATCAGCGGCTAGAGGCAAGGCACAGCGACTGGTTCTGATGCGAGCCACGGGCAGCGCGCAGCCAGCCTGCACCCTGGTTGAACCTGGTACTTGCGGGTTTGGGCACCGCGAGCCCACAGCGATGCTCCCAGTCTGGATCTTACCGTCTACAGGCAGGGGTAGAATATCGGTGGGCGTCAGTCTCTCTGTGTGGTCAGTCAACAGTAAAATGGNCGGGGGCTGAGATGGACAGCTTTGGGCAGAGCAGGAGGCAGCAACGCAGAGTCGGTGCCACGGGGCTAGAGCTGGATAATGGGCATCTTCTGGGAGCATCTCTGCAAACCCTAAACTGACCGCTTACAAGGAGCTCTGGGGCCAGCCCTGCTGGAGTGGATGACCTGCATTTCTTCAGGTGAGCCTGCTTAGAGCCCAGCTAATAGATGGAGAAGAGTTTGGAGGAGCCACAGCATCCCTCAAAAGGCTCTGCCCTCCTCCTCGCCACTAATGTGCCCAGCCCCGCCGAGAGGCACATTTCCCATCTGCCCACACAGCAGCTTTTGGCAGCGTGTGACTAAAAGGGAAGAGGGTGTGCATGCGTGAGGAGAAGCCTGTTTCTGATCTCATTCCTTGAGCAAGGAAATATCAATGACTCCTACGTCCCGGCTGTTCCGCGTTGTGGGAAGTGCCTTTCAGCCTTTAAGCTGTCCTTTCTTTTTCCCCAGGCCCATGGGATGCTGCCTGGTCTTCCCTTAGTCGTGAGCACACGAGCTCAAAAACGGCGTGTGAAGCAAGGTGCAGGTTAACAGGAAAAAGTACCGTTCGTCCTGTGTCTCTCCTCCTCGCCAAGCATCCTTTGTGTTATCTGTTGAAGCTGGGCACCTCATTTCGTTGTGCTGCTTCAAAAGTCAGTGCCAGAGGTTACGGGAGTTGCACACAAGTTAACCTGCCTAAAACCAGAAGAAACTTTCACACTTTTAATCAAGCCCTTAATGCAAAGATAGCGATAAAACACATGATGCCCAGCAGGGAACGATGCCCGGAGATTTGTCTTACATAAGCTTTCGTGGGAACGTTATTTTCAGTAAACCTCGGTGTAATGAGTCATCGTCCCTGCTGTAATTAACTTCCATAATGAACAAGGAGATTAGCAGCAGGATTATGGGGGATGAGAATAAATATGGGTTTAAATGAGATAAATCTGGGAGGTAAAAAGCCGCTTGTGAGAATTCAGTCTTCTGCGGTGAAACCAATTCTCTTGTAATGCAATTTGCATATTCTTTTCTCTTTTTTCCTCTCTGATCGTTAAAGCCCAAACTAATTTTAGTTTTCAACATTTATATTGCCAGCTTGTATCTTTTTCCTGCCTTCTTTTTCAGTCGTTGTTGAACAATACAGGACTGCTCTTTTCTGCTGCTTTTTCACTAGTGCTGTGTCGGGTTTGTTAACTGGAACGGGAGCGATTTGTTTGCAAGATCAACCACTTCCCTCTTTTTATTGAAGGTTTACTAAATTCGCTGGCTCACCCTTAAAATAAACCCGGAGCAGCCTCCACACCCAGGAGATCCTACACGTTTGATATTACAGCAAGGAAATGCCTCTTTAAACACTGAAAAGTTCCAATAGAGACTGGTTGTGTTCCCAACTGAACGCTTGCTCCTTCGGAAAAATAGGAGAGTGGGAGATGGAAGGGGAAAGGCGCAGATGGAGGACGGGCAGCCGGTTCGTTTTGAAGCATAACTAGCCTAACTTTTACCAGCCTGGGCTCTTTTAGCCACTGGGGTGGTACACAGTGTACCGTCCTCCCCGAGAACGCTATTCTCATTGTCAAATTGATTCGGGCCAGCTACTGAGAGCTGCTTATTTGTATTCCTGGATCTGTGCTGCTCAGCAAGCACCCAAGGTAGGGCTGAGGTCCAAGTGAATCTTCTGCTCTCTCCTCAGAACCTCTGAAGCTTTACAACGACTCGCTGGACGCATCGCAGAGGGAAGCTGTCTCCTTCTCACTGGCCCAGAGGGAGCTCGCCATCGTCCACGGACCACCTGGCACGGGGAAGACCACAACACTGGTAGAGATCATCTTGCAAGCTGTACAGCAAGGCCTGAAAGTGAGTATCGGTGGCCAGGCTGTAGTGACAGTGATCGCCTGGG
>VUYV01000694.1:0-34473 GCA_008711295.1 Anarhynchus alexandrinus | reverse complement strand
ATCGGTGGGCCGTCAGTCTCTCTGTGTGGTCAGTCAACAGTAAAATGGCCACTTCAGGGGAGAGGAAGAAAAAAAAATAGCGTAGTGCTGGGGACTGACAGTGACAGTTGGAGATGTGTGCGGCCGGGATTAATCCCATTTACTCTGATTGGGAAACATTTAACCTGGCCTTGGAGGAAAGGAATTGGGGGGCCAGCCTGGCAATTTTAGAAACGGGGAAGGCTTCCAACCCGAAAAGGTGTCTCAGAGAGCCTCTCTACTGGGGGCTGCCTGAGCCTCCTCGGTCCCCTGCCACCAGTGCCCATCTTCATCTGCTGTAGAAAGAGCTGAGGGCAAAACTCCTATCTGAATTCCTCACTGAAGTGGCAAAATCCTAGTCATGGCTGCTGCGTGGGGAGATGCTGCAGTGCCCTGCTCTCCAGATTATCTGTCTAGCATTGTTCATGCAATCCTCTTCACCAGAGAGCGAGAGAAACATTCGCATCATTAATTCACTTCCTAACGAGATGTCTGGCTGTCCTGACACTCCCTCCCACTCTCAGCCACCTCAAGTGGAAAGCAGACTGCACTTTAAAAATGCATCCTTAATTTCTCCTTTCACAACCTAATTTTCCTAAACTTAATTTACAAAGTCGCTCTTTTACTTGAGACGATAGGCTTTGATACTAATTAGATTCCCGCCCCCCTCCCCGTTCTGGCAGCAGCATTGCCCAGCAGCCATGTTGCGGATGTGGCCAGCTCCGGAGAGATCCTGTCTCGCTCAGGGATGCAGGAGGGCATCTTCATACCCTGCCCGTGTTGTGGCATAGTTGGCCCTCCTCTTCAGTAGGGCACTGCACCTTCCCTTTATTAAATGCTGCAGCCCAGGCATGGCTTTCACCTCCACGAACATTAACCTGCAGCCTCCACCACGGCAGCAGCTTCAGCTTTCCCCAAATGTGGTTACGCGTCATCCAGCGGTTCTGCTGCTGAGCACTGGGGGAGGTCACTTGGTGTTGTTCTTGCACATAGTGTAAGGGAAGGAGAGGGCATCCAAGGGTTGGGTAAAGTTGTACTTGTGGCTGAGAGGCACCTTCACGAAGGGTGTACTTATCTGCCGGGACAGAGACCTGGTTGTGGTCACAGCTCTACACTGAGGCTTTTTCCTTCTTAGTTTATTTTGCATCTTTCTCACTAGTGATTAATTCTCCCTTTCTTCTTCTTGGGAGGCACTTGGAAGGGTGGGAGGAGGTTTTTTCCACTGCTGATTTCCACAGTAGAAGGGGAATTAGGGAGAAAGCAGAGCCTTCAGCACTAAGGTCTCCATCTGCTTCCTCCCTAGAGCAAGGGGTACATGTGGATGGGAGCCAGGGACTGGCCACCAAGGCTTGTTCCGCCCTGAAACACCAAGCCAAAACCCAAGAGCTAACATACTGCTGCAGTTCAGCTGGCACAGCGATGCTCCGAGCTGCCCATGATCAGATCTTTCACAGAAGACGCACCTGACTCCTTAGCATCGCTCTCTGTCTCTGGGCTGCAGAGAGCCCACCTCTGAGGTCCCAGCCCATCTTTCCCTCATCCTGCCTTAGTTTCTCCCTTGCAGTGTCCCCTACTTGCTCCTGTAATCATTTCTTTCTTTGTCCTCTCCACATTTTGACTCTTTTCATTCCTTTCCTTCACCACTACCCCCACCCACAGGAGAACGAGCAGTACAATCATAGAATCGTCTAGGTTGGAGGATCATCGAGTCCAACCATCAACCTAACACTGCCAAAACCACCACTAAATCACGTCCCTCAGCACCACATCCGCCTGTCTTTCAAAAACCTCCAAAAACCATGCTCTCTTCGCGCATTTTCCNCATCAACCTAGCACTGCCAAAACCACCACTTAATCACGTCCCTCAGCACCACATCCACCTGTCTTTCAAATACCTCCAAAACCCATGCTCTCTTTGCGCATTTTCTACCCCTTCGCGTCTCCTCCTCTCACCTGTTCAAGCTTTCCAGGTCATCAGCTTCTGGGTACTCTGCACCAACAAGGATGAAGTCCCTGGTACCCGAGCAAGAAGAGCGGTGTTGAGCAGGGTCAGCCAGCAGCGCAGGTCACCAGGCAGGTCCAGAGCAAGAAGACGCTCAGCTCAGGAGGGCAGCCAGGCTCAGGACACAAAGCAAATAGCCCAGGGAAGGGGCAAGGTCTGGCCTTAAATGCAGCTCCCAGAACCACGAGTGTGTGGGTGGGGGCCCTAACGAGGCAGGTGGGGACAATTGGAGCCTGCTGGCACCCACGGAGCCCTAACGAGGAGGGGGTGGGATCCAGGCTCGCAGCGTGCCACGCGCTATCCTTGGGGCTGGCTGAGAGCGCTCTGGTACCTCGGGACGGGGCTCCCCGCTCCCGCAGCTGCTCTCAGAGCTGAGAGCCAGTCGGATGTTTGGTTCTTAATGTCACCAGCCAACATCAGAGAACAGTGGCTGTTGTTAATTTACTAACTAGATCTTTTTTTGCAGAACAGATGTTAAACTTGGCCCTACCGGCACCATCAGTTTTGCTCTCTAATCTCGCTCTGTTTCTAGCAGAGAGGCAGTCGATGCTCATCTGCTTTGTCCCTTCAGCTCAGGGAACACCAGGACTGGTGCCCGCCCTGTCCGTTTAGATCAAGCTGAGGAAAAGGTGCCTGTGCGATGGTGGTATCTGCGTATCTGTCTGTGATCCCTCCCCTGGATCCTCTGAGCCCGTCAGCCAGTTTTGACTACACTTGACAGACATGTAGAGGTTTCAGAGGTACTAAATACCCACAAGTTTAACCAAAACAGGAGGCTGAGTAGAGGAGCAAGACGCGTGATTGCCTTTCCCTGGGAAAAGGCTGCACCATGAGCTGAGCCGTGTTAGACGCCGGAGAATCCAGCCACACAGAGGATGATTATAGGAACCATCAGGTCTTATTGGTTTGGCTGCTTAGAAAAGCTTCTGTCTACAGCCTTTTCAGCTTTCTCAAGTCGTCAGCCTTACCTCTGAGGAAATAATCCAAATTTCCATCTGAGTGCAGGTAGCTTTCTCAAGGTGACTTGCAGGGAACAAGAGCTTAGCTGCTGTCTCGTAGCTGCTGGTCTGTAGCTGGGGAAGCGCTAGCAACCAGTGGTGATGATTTGATGTGTTAGATATATTTAATAGGCGTTGCTAAAAAAAGCCATCAGCCTGTCTAGATATTGCTGTGAACCATTACAGCAGCTCAGAGACGCCTTTTTAAAAACGCAGAGCTGCTGCTTTGGCTGGACATAGTGCAGACAACTTGGGGAGCCCTCGTGCTTCAGGGTGGCTTGGGGGCAGAGGGTCCCTGCTTCCCCTGAGCCGTGGAGCAGAACGAGGTAGTAAGTCCTGGTTCCTCAGCCAGCAGAGGCACAGGACCCTTCTTCCCATTAAGCCTAATCACCATCATACATTACTGCCTGCTTTGTGCCCAGATGCTTTGACTGGTGCATAGACTGAAGCATCTGACCTCCCTGCTGATCTCTGGGGCGTTGGGAAAGCACAGGGCAGAGCAGGAAGGGCTGAACAGAGGGTCTAAGGACAGCGAGTTACTCTTCAACACTTCGCGCTCACAATTCAAGGCAGAGGAGTTCAAGCACGGAGCGACTTAGTCTGAGAGGTCGCTGCTTGGCCCCCGAGTGCTGGTGTTGGACCTGGTGCTCCCGGGTGGTCTCATGGGCAGCCATAGTCTCATCGTGCTGCTTCGTGCCCAGAGCCTGGGGTTGTATCGACACAGTTCGTCTTTGGCACAGACAGAAGCACTCTGTATGCTTCAAGCAGCACTGGATGGGGAAGGAGGGGGCTGTCTGGCGGGGAGAGGGAAGAGGAACCACGGTTTCGTGGGGCTGATTAGATGAGCCAGTGTATCATGGTGGACATAGAAAAGCCATGCTCTGCCTGGGTTCTTTGGTTATCCGAGAAGCTGGACATATCCCGAGGACCAGAAACAGTTTGTTCTATCTCGATTTTTCTATTTTATAGGCAAAAAGCAAAAAGGCTCAAGACAAGGGAGAGCGGAGCCACTTTCTCAGTGAGATTAAGGCACTGAGAAAGGAGCTGAAAGAACGAGAAGAAGCCGCCATGGCTGCAGCCCTTACCCACGCCAGTGTTGTCCTCGCTACAAACACAGGTGCGACATCTTCTTTTTCTTTGCGGTATTTTGCCTCACTTGCCAGGGCTCACGTGAACCACGTGTCCCGCATCGCGGCATCCTGCCAGGACAGGAGGGAGACTCAGTCCTGCTGCCCCAAGCCCCCGGGAGCTCACGCTCAAACTCCTCCCCGGTGGGATTCTCCCCGCTTACGCTCTGCCATGTGATGGTGTCGTTTAGCAAAGCGTAGGAGTTCAGAGGGGCCTTTGGTGTGAGCCACCGTGGCCCATCTTCGTTAGTCCTGCGTAGGAGCTGAGCTTTCAGTGAGTAAACAAGCGCTATCGGAGGTGTGCAGTCTCCTTATTGATTTCATAAGTCACATGGAACTGCTTTCCTGCTTGGATAATTTCCACGACTGATCGAATCCAGCACGTGTTTCCATAGCCTGCTCGCAGTCTGCATGGGTTTGGGTAGGGCTGTAAGTCACCCGAGCGGTGTAAATGACATGGGATTTAGGGAACGGCTCCTGGTATGCGTCAGGCAGCACATCTGCGCACATCTGCATCTACGAGGAGGAAAATAACACCCTTGCCATCCAAGGGGAACATAAGTGCTTAAAGTTTAACATGTGCTAAAGTGCTTTTCTAGATCAGATGTATAATACTCCAGGGCGCGCTTATGGTCTGCAGATTTGGTTGCTCAGGGATTATTTGTGGAAGTGAAACGTCAATAATTTTAGGTCACAAAAAAGAATCTCATGGGGCATTCACAAGTTACAAGTGTGAAGGTTAAAGGAAAGATAAATCCTTCCAGTGCATTATTTGCTGGAAATCGGCCTCTCACTTCTTTTAACTGTGCCTGGAAAAACAGGAGGTTTCCTTTTTTCAGTAAAACTGGTATTTTTTGCTGACTGTTGTGTTGGTCAGGTGGGATTTTCTCCCGGGGCTCTGGGAATTGCTAGCCAGTGTGGAGGTCTGGGCAGTTCTGCTTCAGCGAAAGGTGGTGGACGAACAAGGGGGTTGGATTGTGTGTTTTTCTCAGTTAAATGATCTTACTATTTGTCTGAAACCACGTAGTTTGATGGGAATTCTTATTCATGCAAGCCAAAGTGCTGTTGCTAGGGTCAGCAGAGAGAGAATTTAATCACGGCAACACACAGGGACACCAGTGACCTTTAGTTAATGGGAGTTCGATAAACTCAAGTCGAGCTGCAAGGGAAGAAAACCATCTGCACAGCTGCACGCCACGTTGGTACAGTCTTTTAGAGAGAGAGAACCTTTCTACTTATTTCTTTTCCTTTCACCCTCAGCATGGCGAAATTGCAAAAGCCAAGTTCAGACTGTGTGCCCCTTGTTACCGGAGCGGATTCATATAGGCTGCAAAAAATATTTTTCAAGGAAAACAGTGTGTCTCAGTTGACAAACCGTAACATCTGAGCTGCTGCAAAGCTGTAGGGGCGGCGGGATGTACAGCGGCAAAGCGAAATCACCCCTGATCGGAGCTGCTTTCGCTGCAAGAGCACAGAAGCTTTTGGAAAGCATTTCTGTGAACACCACGAACAAAAATCTCCTTGCCTGGCATACTGCCTTCTTAACCCTCCTCTCCCCCTTTCGCACGCCCTTTTCTTACCAATTGCAGTGATGTTTTTGATGCCTCTGAAATTCACAGTTGTGATCGATGTGTGGATCGGTATCGGTTCATGTCTGGCTTATGGTAGGACCTGTGTGAGTGTTATTTGGCTGACGTAACAAATGGACGTCTGATGGAAAAAAACAGCCCTTGCCATGGTTGTCTGATTGCAGTCTCCTGTGCTTTCCCTTCTCCTACTGCCGTGAGGAAGGGCAGAGCGGCAGAGCCGGGGTCAGCAGGGCAGAGGAGTCGGGGTCTCACCTGATCTCTCCCTCTTGGGGCGTCCCTCGGTGTATCAGGCACGGCAAATCTCCCGTCCGTCATCCTTTCAGTTTGGGTCGGTGAGAAGTTTTGTTTGTGTTTGAGGGCAGAAGGAAAGTGGGTGTTCATTACTGCTTTTGCTCTGCTCCCGCTCTGGGTGAAGCGTTCGAGAATGTTCCGTTTGTCATCTTGGTTTCACTGTGGTTTTCGAAGGTACTTGGAAGCTTTTGGGCCCAGATGCCGGGGGAAAAAAGGACAAACAGAAATTGGCAAAACCGATTCTGACATATACATATAAATGTATATGTTTTTGGCACAGACTACAGACCTGACTTTCTAAATCTTTGCAAAGCAACAATCACAATTAAATCAAAATCAAAATCACAATCACAATGAAAGCGTGCGTGGTTTGTTTTCTAACCAGGCTGCTTGCCCTTCTGTGCCTCCCTGCTAAGCTCTGCGCCTTCTCCTGTAATCAGGTGCCTCCCCGGAGGGTCCGCTGAAGCTGCTTCCGGAAGATCACTTCGATGTGGTGGTGATAGACGAGTGCGCGCAGGCGCTGGAAGCCAGCTGCTGGGTACCGCTGCTGAAGGCTCCGAAGTGCATCCTCGCTGGGGATCACAAACAGCTTCCCCCCACCATCGTCTCTCACAAGTAAGCGGCGGTCCGCGGTCCCGGGTCCTCCCGCTATTTATGCGGCCAAACGCTTCTGAGTGCCTCGAATGTCACGACGTTTCATTAATGTGGGTTATTTATTGGTATCCCCCGTGAGCTGGGTTTGGTCACCCTGCCAGAATTACGTCAGACCTGTTTTACCAATAGCCGCTGCTTAAAGTTTAATGCAGGTCCATCCGAGCGGGCTGTCTTATCGCAGGGGGCCGTGACCGTCGGTCGTTTTACCTGCTGCTGACCCAGCCACAAAACAGTAAAGGCTGTCTGCCTTCGAAACGCTGCTGTGCTCGTTTTGCAGAGGTCCTTTGAGCTGCATCAGGGGCACAATGCGGCCGCCGGATTCCCAGCCTTCTCCGAGATTGCCCTTAGCCCTTGTCCCCACGTTTACTTAGGAGTTGCGTGCCCACAGTGGAGGGGATCCTCTGCAGAAAAAGCAGGGCAGATGGGGAGGTTGAGTGCAAGGAAGCAGGAAGAACGGGCAGAAACCCGCGTTGAACCGTGTTTCAGGGAGATCTGTTACACTGGGGACGCCAGAGGTAGCTCTGCAGCATCAGGGAGACAGCTCTGCTCAAAAAAAAAAAAAGCCTTTGCAACGATGTGGGGTCCTTCCAGCCCCTGCCACGGCCCCTGCGCAAGGGACAGGGACTGCTGAGACCAGCAGAGGCAGGGCGAGAGCGGAGCCTGCTGCCCTGGCCGGTTCTGCTGGGGGATCGGCGGTTGCTTTCTGTGCGCTTGCCTGCATCCTTCCCACCATCACCCACCTGAAACGTGCCCCGGCTCCAAAGAATTCAACGTGTTGAGCCTGCCTCGTTTGCTTTGGTTTTGCTCTTTGGTGAGAAGGAGTAGTTACGCTGTGTGCTACTATTGGAGTACTCAAAATTGGGTATATTTTAACAGATGTTCTTCCCGAGGGACGTATCTTCAGCAGAGATATTTTCCCGATTCTGCTTGCCTGGCGGCACTGTGTTTGAATTCTTCCTTTTCTCTCTGTTATGCAAAGTAATTTTCAGACTGGTTAGAAAAGTAATTCAAAAAGCAGTTTAAAACAATCACAACCAGCCATTCAAGCTAGTAAAAGGGTAAGCAAGGTGAAGGTAAACAAAACAGAGACTTAAATTCTGTTTTCACTGACCAGTATTTATATATAAACATTAAAATGTTTGTTTTTAAGAGAGATAATCCGTTTTCCTACATGAGGTTTCCCTGTGCCTGGCAAGAAGGGTGGCCTGGTTTACCTCCTCGCTGCTGACTGCAGGCTCTGTAGAGTAAATTCGGGCTTATGCTCAGTTAATCCGAGTCTTGTCTTCCCTTTATTAAATTCTGCTTCTGTGTCTCCACATTTATTTATTTAACGTATTAATGTGGGAGTTGGCCCACCGAGATGCTGCAACGCGTTATCACACACACCGCAGTGATTATGAAACCTCACAATACCTACAATATGCTCATTAAGAACAATTAGTTTGTGGAGAAAAAAAAGCTGTGGCTGGTGTAAATTGCCTGTGCTTCGAGGGGGATACTCCAAATAGTACCGGGGATCCTGCGGGTAGTTTAAAATACAGATATGCGCGTGTTTATCTAGCTCTAGATCTGGAATTACTGAACCGTTACTGTGCAGAAGCAGAGAAATAAGGCTGAGTTCATAAACTTTCTCTCCCGCTTCCCAGAAATTAATGAACAAGGTACATATCTATAATCTCCCTTCAATTTTGAACAAGGGAAATGAGAAACCCAAGGGAGGCAGCAGCTCACAGCAGGTGGCTAAGAGATGGCGCAAATAATGTTACGGCTGTGCATCACCTTCCCCTGTTAGCGTTGCGAGACGCTCCTTGGTTGGCAGCCCTTGGCAGGCGATAAGCGCGCTCTCCGCTGTCTGGCGGAGGCACCCCGGCTGGCGAGCTGCACGAGCTGCCTATGCAGAACCCCCTTCCCTTCTCGTCTCGCTCTTTGCTTGCCGTCAGCTTGCGGGCTGTGTCCCTGTGCCGAGGTTTTCCCCGGCTGTAAATGGGGAATAAATCATTCTGCCTGCAGGCAGAAGCCTAGCGGTGGCTGGGGAGAGGCTGTAACCTGTGCGGAGCCGACGTGTTCTGAGCCCGGGGTGGGAAGAAGCAGTCAGGGGCTGGCGGGGGGCTAGAGCCTCCCTTCCTTAACGTTAGTAGGGAATGGGTTTAATCTGGAGTCAGATAACAAAACCATTCCCCGTAGAGAAGAGCTGCTGGCCTGATGTGCAAGGTCCTCTTTGGAGTAAGTAGCTGGTTACTAGCTAGAAGAAACTTGCAGTTTGGTCCTTCTACTTTCAGGGTTATCATTCTTTTCTTTAAGTAATATGTGAGGATTGTCTTCTCCACCAGAGAAACTGTATCGCAGCTGCGTAACGCCCCAGTCTCTGCGCCGTCCTCGCCCAGCAGGATTCGCCTCGGCTGCCGCTCTGAGCAGCGGCGCCGGTTCGAGATTGTCACCCCTCTCTCAGCTTGTGCCAGTAAGTTGCTCCAAATTATGAATAACCAGAGGAGGAGGCGTTGGATGCCCTTCCTCTGCATACGCTTCTGGTTGCGGAAGTGCCCTTGTTCATCTCCCAGGCGCAGAGCTCCTTCATCTCTCCTTTCAGAGCTCCTTCATCTCTCCTTTCAGAGCTCCTGCCGCAGCAATGCTGAGCTACGAGGTCAGAAGCTGCAGGCAGGTGGAAGTGCTCAGCCAACATTGCCCGTGGTCCCAAGCCAGCAGCCACGTGCTAGTGAGGTGGACAGGGCTGCCCAGCCCCAGGAACGGAGCCCAGAGGCTCATTTTCCCAAGACCAGCAGATTGAGGGCAAAATGTGATAGAAATACCAACTCTGTGACTACGGGTGGACAGGCCTGATGCTCAGCTGATCTCAGTTTTGGCCCCTCTTTGAAATGAAGCAGACTTTCTTCAGAAGAGCTCCAGAAACGCTACATCACCTGCCCAGGTGCTTTATTCTGCTCCCTCGTGACGGCTGCTGTAGGAGCCTGTGCTGGTGCCACATTGAGGAGTCAGAACAAAGAGCTCCTCGTTGGTAGGACCCACCTGCTGCAGATCTCCTGGATCTCCTCCTCCTCCTGCTTGAGGAGTTGGGCTTTTCTCTCCCTCGGTTTTGAGTTCATTTGACTTTGCAGTGCAAAACTGCCACTAGTTTGCGTCTCTCCTGTGGCCACAGGTGATCGTAATGTCCTCTTTCTCCATCAGAAACAGTTTTGCTCCTTAGATCCTATGGGTGTGACTTGGCCCAAGCTGTTTGTCCTTGCTGTTCCCACGGGTTTTCTTTAAAAAAGAGCTCGATGTTGTGCATTTTGCATGTTTTCTTTCCATGTTTTTAAAATCCCAGCTGCACAAAGAACTGGTCTTTGCAAAATTGAGAGCGAGTAGGGGTAGAAGTCAGATCTCCTGGCTCTTCAGCCTTGGCAGGGTTACCATCTGTGCAGGGAGGTCAGTTGTTGGGTCGGCCCCCATCTCTTGTGGGGTAAGCCCTTTTGGACAAGAAACCTGAGGGATGTTTAAACGCTGTGTCACTCTGTGCCCTTCCTAAAGTTCAATAGATTTAAAATAAAACAGAGCAGTGAATCAATAGCGTTAACAGATTTATATCTCAGCCTGGCTTACCCATAAATTATGATCTGAAAACTTGCTACATTAAATGAAATTATCGCTCGAGGCATCAGCAGGTCCACGACCCAGCTGCTGGTCAGGCAAGACACCGGTGACCAGAGCTCAGCCTCGCAGACAGTTGCTTTTTTGGAAGATAAAGTGCAAAAAGCCAAACTGACTTTAGCTCCCTTGGAAGAATTATGGGCTGTGCTCTCAAATGCTGCCGCTCTCCAGGCAAGTCTCTCCGGTGTAGCCGAAAAGGCAAAGCTGCTCCGATGCTGCTGCCTGTCCCAGCCGGGCGGGCAGTTCCCCGGATAACTCTTGAAACCTATGAGCTAACGCGAAGCAAATCCGCCAAGGTGTGACAGTCTGGGAGATGTTCAACCCCGTAACAGTGAGTGACAGAGCCAAGACCTGAGTTTGCTCCTGCAATCAGGGGAAAGCCATGACATGAACTCAGCCGGAGTAGCGGCCACAAGAGAAGCCACAGGAGAGGGAACCAGAGGAAATCCAACTTTCTGTATTAATTATTGAAGTACGTTAGTTTGGCACTGGAAAACTCCAGCTAATATCCCGTTGTGTTCGGCACGGTGTATATAACGGGAGATGGTCCCTGATACGATCTGAATAAACAGCGTGAAGGGGGAAGGAGGATTATTCTCCCCATTTCATCCCACGTCGTACAGGAACCCTGCGCAAGGACCCAGCAAGATGTCTTGAACCCCAGTTTGCCTGCGAGCCCCTCTTTCCTGCCTTTCCCCTCGCTGCTTAAGGCTGGCATCTTGGTCAGTAAAATGATTCTAAGTTGGGTATTTTCCAGCTTTGCCCTTTGCTGAGGTGGATGACTGTTGCAAGCCTGAGAATGCAGGAAAACAAGTGGGAAAATAAAGCTTTTTGAGCTATTTATGGCTTTACCTTTCATCTCAGTGGGAGCCCTTAGCAGCATCCCCACAGGTGCTAATTGCAGATGGGTACACGGGTAGGTGTTAGCTGCACACGGAGAAATTAGAGTGGGTGCTCATCAGGCAGGCACTGATCTGCAGTCTTCCCCTCTAGTCCTAGCTCCTCCCCGGGGGGAGCAAACACTCCCTCTCCTCTTTCCAGATTACTAATGTGTCCCTCAACCCTGCTGGCTCTGTAGAGCAGAGGGCTCGTGGGCACACCGTTTCCATCTGCAAAGGGTTTAAATAGCACAGCGCAGAGTATTTGTCCTGCCGACCAAACCTGGGCTGACACGTTTTATCCTGAGAGAAAGCAAAATTGTCTGATGCCGAAAGAAGAGAGTTCCTTTCTTTCCAGCTCTGCTGTTGTCCAGTGAAACCCCCCAACCAGCTTGTGATGGGGAAGATGTGCAGTGAGGTCCAGCAGGAGCAGCTGACAGCGGTTGGCTCAATAGCCTCCTAATTAAATGCAAAAGCTAACAAATTTTGATCAATTAGAATGACTTATTTTGAGAAATCCAATTCCATTTCAGCTAAATGCCTTTAAAAATTATTAGCTCTTTTCCTTACAGATCTGAACTCTGGCCTTGTTTTTAATTGCCACCCAAGTAAAAGCATTTGCTGTATGGAATGCGGCACATAACACAGCTTTCCTCGTTACAGCACCGTCCCCCTGCATGATGCAAATAAAGCAGACGCTGGAGAGCACCGCTTTGCGCTTTTCACAGCCCCTGCAGGCTGCCAGATGCGACACAAAGGCAGATTCCTTTACTTCCATCTTGTTAGGTATCTCCAGAGATCTAATTAAGGCACCGAATCACCTGCCGGCTCCTCTTTGGTTAATGGAAAACGATAAGCTATTTCCAGGGATGATTCATGCAGAGGACTCAAACCCTCCCGCCTACCTTCCCCTTCTCCTCCATTGATGGCTGCAGACCTGAAGTGGGTGGACTCCTATTTTCGGGGCCTCAGTGAAGGGTCTAAAGTTAGCCGGGATGAATCTGGGCTGACAGAAGGATCGTCTGTTACTACGCTATGCGAAGTCAGTCCTGCCGAAGCGGGAAGCCTCCGTCAAACGGGACCGCTCGGACACTGGGCAGGAGCCATCCTGCAGGCACCACCAGACAACGGGGCTGCCACGCAGCGCGTGCTCAGCTCAGGGAGCCAGGCCCTGGCCGGTGGCACTACCTTCTTGTTATCTGCTTTTTCCTCCGTGGGTTCAGCATTTATTAGTTACTATCATCGGCTTTTTTCCACTCGAGGCTAAGGGAGTTTGGGGGGGGGAGTCTGAAGTGCGCTCCTCTTTCTTGCCTCTTGACACACCTGGAGCGATCTCAGGACGCGGAGGGCATCCCACACACACCTTACAGCACGTTCGCCTACATCTTGTCCGTGCCGGATGTGTTTCTTCCGAAAGACCTCCCGGCGATGGCAAACGCCAGCCCCCCCGGTTCCCCTCTCGGCAGCCCGCTCCGAAGCTCACGGCCGCAGGCTCGAAGGCTCCTGCTGGCTGTTGGCCCGCTCCCAGGGGGCACCTCCACGCCAGGACGCTTTCTGCTGTCTGGCAGGAACATTTGTTTCCCTTGTTTTCATTTTAGTCCTCATTCCATCCTTTTCTGACATCCTAATTAATTTGTCTCCACATCAGGGCTTTGATTTATTAATTTGTTTTTTACACTTTTCAGATCTCTGCAGATCCTCACCAGACCTCGTGCTCTCAACTAGTTTCTCTGACAAGCGCAGGAATATTTTGCTGTCTTGTTTGTCAGCAGTCAGCCCGGATGTCTGCCCCATCCCACACCCCCGTGCTAGCCCCCCGTGCCCAGTAGCTTGCCCATTGCCTGGCAGGTCCATATGGATCTGCTTTCGCTTTGTCACCGGAGAGCAAGCGCCGGGGCTCGGTTTCCTTTGGTTGCCTCCACAGCTGGAGAGAGCGAGCTACCCTCCTCCATCGTATTTGCAAGGATTAAAAGAAATCCACAATATCCAGAGAAAGGGCAGTTCTGCACAGCCTCACTACTACTTTACCTATTTGTGAAACCTCTTAAACCTGTACCGGGCTAGAAGAGCCCAGGGCACACAGCTAACACTTTGCATGTCCACCACAGCCTCAGCCTGTTTCTGCCGTGCAGGAGCCTAACGCAGAGTTCTCGAGGGGGGGGAACACAGTGACGTCCTCCTGCAGACTTTGCTGTCCGAATCCCATGGTGTACAGCGGAGATCGGAGTCACACCAACATCTCCGTCTGGCTCTTCGGGAGGAGACCAGCTGTGCAGAGGGTGAATGGGAAAAGCTGTACCGTGGCTGAGGGCACAGCTCCGTCCCGCCGTGGGGAACACTGCCCTTTTGTTCCCCCTCCTGATGATCGTTCCCGACACCTACACGGCAGGCGGACTGCTCACACCCGCCCCACAGGGGGCATTTCACCCCACCGTGCGCACAAAAACCTTTGAAATATTTGGTTCCGCTTGGCTACAACTATCACCGTTAACGTATCGATGCTATACATTTCTTCCGAGAACTGGAGGAGGAAAGCCTTACCCATGAAGGGCAGCAGGGCCTCATCCTGCCTCACCGGGGTCCCTCCTGGTACCTCCCCCTGCCCCAGGAAGGTCCATTCGAGCAGAGCACAGCCTTTTCCTGCACATGCAGCGAGGCGAAATCGGGGTAGCAGCAAACACTGGCGGCTGTGGGCTTACTGCAGTAATTGCAGGTTGCCTAGCTTTGCTTTAGCAACGTTAAAGTAGACGCTCCTGAGCATCAGGTGCGTGAGTCTGTCCGACCTCCTATCCCAATTTAATTTCTCTAAAGCAATTGATGCTTAAAAAGCTTTTGCTCAGTGCTCTTAAGATTTCGTTGGCATAGAAATCAACTATTGCAGGAATTAATTGAGCAGTAAAATAATAGGAAATTTATTAACAGGTGAAATATTCGCAAGCAGTTTACTATCCTCATTATTAATTCAACATATAACCTCGTGTAGATCCCTGCGGTGGAAGCGGTGCTGTTAGCGTATGGAAGAGCGCTCTGTCTAAGGCTCGCTGTGAGGTTTAATGCCTCCCCCACGCTTTATTGTGTATCATTACAAGAAACACTTCAGACTGTTTGTTGTTAAAAAACACCAGGGTTTTCTTGCCTGCCTGAACATCGAGTTTCAGGCTTGCTCTTAGATTTGCACAAATTTGGGAGCCAAGGGGGGGAGTAAAGGAGAAAAGCAAACGGGAGATACCTGGGGTTGGTAAGGCTGCCAAGCCTGCTGCAAACCTTTAAGACTTTGAGAGCATCTCGTTTGGGTATCTCGCACTCCTCACCTGAGTTGTGTGACGCGACTCGCACAGCCTGTGTCCGGCAGCAGCAAAGGCCGGGAACGGCGTCACCGTCAACAGGACGGAGCCCCACGGGGTCAGAGCACAGCGGGCAGAGCAAAGGCAGGCAGTGGGGTTCAGCAGCAGCTCCAGCAAGCTGGGAACCAGGTCCAGGGTCCATCCAGGGGGTCCCACCAGGAGGTGGGCTAGAAACAAAGCCGTAACGTGGGTCCAGGATCCATCTAGAAGATACAGCTGAAGATAGGATCAAAGTGACCTGCAACATAGATCCAAGGTCCACAGCTCTCTGCCCTGGGAGACAGAGCAGGGACTGAAGGGGCAGCGCTGAGCTTAAATGGGACCCCTGAGCAGAGGGTGTGGGTCCCAGGTGAGGCTGGTCGGGGCAATTAAAGCCTCATGGTTCCCTCTTGGCCCTGAGAGCCAGATCCCCCACGGGTGACCTCGCATGTCATCTGCTTTTTCATTAGCCTGTCAGGAGGAGGCGGCTGGTGGAAGGAACCAGAAGCATTTTTATTTTTATTTCCTGATAACCGCAACGACCTCCCCAGCCCCGTGTCCTGCTCTTCCCCCTCGCCCCACGCAATCCCCTTCCCCTCCCGAAAGCCCAGGGCACCTCTGCCAGACTGCTCTTCCACCCGCACCGCGCTCTTCTGCCGTGCTCTCAGCTGGGAGCGTAAGGACCTCCGTAAGGCCGTGCCGGTAGCAGCGCAGGGGCCGGGGAGCTGAAGGGCTTCGCGGCCAACCTCAGTGCGGTTCACGATCAGCAGCAAAACACGCAGCACAGCTGGAAACCTCTGCTGCCTAAAGCACAATGTCCTTATTGCAAACCTGCCAGCCCTGCTCCTGGCTTCTGCGCCTCTGTGTTTTGTTTAATGCTCGTTAACGTTACAACAGCCTTTGAAAAAGCAGCGCTGGCTGCAAAGTCCCGCGGTTGCATCCGTTCATGGTTTATGACCCCCTTTTTCCCTCCCCCCGTACGCTGCATTCTGTGATTTAGCAAGAAGGAGGGCTAACGAGACTCCTCGACTTCTCGGAAAGATCTACCCTCGATTTTCTTTTCTGCGGTTTCAATGAATTTGCAGCCTCTCGGCGTGTTTACCAAGCGCCCTGTTGTTAACATGACAGCGCTGGCCAGTACAGCAAACGCGACGCTCGCTGTGGTGCCGTGTAGTAATGTAATGCTTCCCCCGGCGGTAATTGGATGCGTGCTGTGCCCCTCAGCCTCGACGGAAATAACCTTCCCGAGCTGTTCTCTATCATCATTTCATCAGCTTTGTGCTTGTTCATTGTGTTCTGGTAGCAACCAGAACCCCTCGCCATGAACCACGCTATTCTGCAAGGCGCTGGACGCACCGTATGAAAAAACTCTTTATGCTCTGAAATGCTCAAAGCACAAAATCGAAGTACAGCGCTTCTTGTCCTTCCTCAGACGGCACCGTTAGGCGACGCTTCTGACAAACCCTTTCTGTATGGCGGAGAGAAAGCAATTAGGCTCGTGAAAGGCTTATTTCATTAGGAGCCTTATTAATTTGTGTCACAGATATAAGCACGGGACCTTTGCCAGGAGTGATGGAGTGTTGGTTTTCTTAATGGGTAATAAAGCAGTAAGTGCTGAAATGCATTAGTGCCTCAGTCTGGGGTGAGCGGCCAGGGAGTCGTGAGAACGCTCGAGTGGCCAGTGTCTCGGTAAAAGCTTAAGGGGCTGGCTGTGTGGACACCAGGCGTTTCAAGATTTGGGGTCGGGCTGTGATCCTGACGCATTAGGTGGTTCCGGTGCCGTTGCTGCGGTTGCAGTACCAGGAGCGTGCTGTTACGCTGACAGATGGGGCATCTAGCGCTGGCTACCGGCAGCGTGACCAGGGATGTTGACGGGGTGAGCTTACGGGGTTTTGTTCTGGAGCCGTTTCCCCAAATAGAGGTCTTGGGCATCCTCACTCATCTTCTTCCAACCACGCTGAGCAGATCTGGGTGGCAGACGCGGCAGCTGCAGGCAGGGATGGCTGATAGCGTTTGCATCTCCTGCGTGCCGGTGCCAACACCCCGAGGCGTGTCCCCACGGGGAAGGGGAGCAGGCGTCTCTCCGCCGACACGCTCAAGCTGATCTCAGCTCCATGCAAGGCAGAAGTCTGTCCCTGAGGGTCTGCACCCTGCTGGGGAGCCTGCGCTCAGAGATGACGCTTGGGACCCCGCAGCCCTCTCCTGCTGCCTTTCCACCGCCTGTCGGTACCCAAGCGAAGCCGAGGGGGGAGGGCAGGGAGGTAACGCCGTCCCAGCAGAGCCGCCAGGGTGCTCAGCAGGGACCAGAGTAGGTATTGCAGGTGCTGCGACGGCATTGCGACTTAACCCCGTTAGCGCTGATCAACGCTGCGTTCAGTTCCAGCAGCAGCGCTGCCGGGGCTGCATCTGTGGCGAGATGCGATCGATTCTTTAGTCCAAAGAGAGTTACAGCTGTACCTTAGATCACCACTTCAGATCAGACACCAAGACTCCGCTTCTGACTCGCTTTCCCCATGCAGGGCTGCCGCCAAGGGCCTCTCGCTCAGCTTGATGGAGCGTCTCATCGAGAGGTACGGGGAGAAGGTTGTGAAGATGCTGACGGTGCAGTACCGAATGCACCGGGCCATCATGCAGTGGGCTTCCTCGGAGATGTACGGCGGCCGGCTCACTGCTCACCCGTCAGTAGCCCAGCACGTGCTCAAGTGAGTGACTTGCTCTTCGCTGGTATGTGCGCAGAGATGTCTTTTTCATCCCTTTGCATGCAGGGTTTGTCCCCTCCCCGTGACGGAGTTTTCCACTCCCCCTGACCCTGCAACAGCATTTCTGTTTCGTCCTTTATTTCATTAGGAATACATTAGGAAATTCCAATTAGGAAACATTAAGTGGGGGGAGTGGGGTGTTGCCCTTTTTCCTATGTAACATGAAGTCACGGAGAGTTATCTTCTGTTTCCTCCTTTGGTATGACACGCAGCAAAGTAAGATCCCCTTGCAGCTGGTGCGAATGTACCAAGTCCTGACCTGCAGCGGGCGTACCCCGAGCGGTGTTCCTCTATCTCAGGTCCCTGCTGAGGGTGGGAGCAGACACCGGGCTCCTGCTGTGTTTCCACACGCCCAGGTGATTGCGAGGGCCAGCGTGTGTCCCAGCTTTGGTCCCAACACTGACATCAGAAAGATCAGAAAGCGAGGTTCCCTTGCCAGCTTGGGTAGTTTTACTGGTGGGGCAGCACCTGCGGCAGGTCTGATGGCATCGGATCCGTTCCTGTCTACAGCGGGTTCCCTTCCTTTGGTCGTTTGAAGGAAGTGACTCGCATTTCATTCCCATCGCGCCCTGGGGCAGACAGTTGTTTGCCAACACTCGCCGTGACTGTCAATAATTGGTGCTTTTTAAAATTGCAGTCAGTGCAGTTCTGGGAGGCGGATGGGAAAACATTAATTCTCTCTGTTGGACTCGGAGAAGCACGAATTATCCCGGTGCTTGTCTGCATGCTGCTCTTGTATTTTTAGCAATGCTTTTTTTTTAAACGCAAATATTTAGGAGTCGGGAAAATTTATATTCCCCTAGAAGCTCTCCATTTCATAGCAGGTCCAGTTTCGGACAGAGACAGCTGGAGCGGCCATTTTACCATACTTCTTTCAAACTAATCGTACTTGTGAACAGCGCGAATGCCCCCTGGCTGGGCAGAGCAGCTCTGCCTGCGTCAGCTCTGTGCGAAGGCTGCGGGGCCATCGAGGCTTCAGTTCAACTTACGGCAGTGAAGCTCCGCTGGCTTCTGTCTTGGTTTAAATACACATTTCTGCACACTTAGGTGATTTTATGGGTGAGCGTGGTGGGTTCTATAGGTAAGAGCGGGCAAGGCCGGTTCATCAGCGCCAGGAGGAGCTCAGCTGAGCTGGATGGGACCCATTCAGCAATGTTTTAGCTCTACAGATCTAATTCCAGGGTCGGTGCTGTACAAAACCCTTTCTCAACTGTTCTTGTCCCTTGCCATGAATCATAGAACTGTCTAGGTTGGAAAAGACCGTTGGGATCATGGAGTCCAACCACCTACCCTACTCTACAAAGTTCTCCCCTACACCATATCCCCCAACACCACATCTAAACAGCTCTTAAACACATCCAGGGATGGTGACTTGCTTGCATCCAGGTGCTTGCTTGCATCCAGGGATGGTGACATGCGTTTTTTTTCCATTTAAATTTGCAAATTCAAAATAGCAACTAGTAAAGAACCCCAGGCGAAATGGTTTGAAACCATGAAAATAGGAAAGCAATTGAAAAGTTGAAGTTAGGCGACTTCAAAGGAGATCGGAAGCCTGTTGGGTTTGATGTTACAGAGAGAGGGAGATAAACCTGTCGTACCCTTTGCAGGGGAGGAAACGCTCTAATGGGGAACCGGAGGTGGCCCTGTTCCAGAGGAGATCATGGAAAGTAAAGTCGGTTGCTGGTCCCTGCGGTCCTTGGAAATGGGGAAGGCACCCTGTGCCTCTGTTTGAGTGCAGTGGCCGGGCTGGGGCGGGCAGTCCCCGCAGCAGGGGAAGAGCGCTTCCTTGGGGCTCCGGTTTGCCATGGGACCGGGAAAGGTAATCTTTTGCAGGGCTTTGGCTCCCTGTCATAGCTGCATCGATCCCTGTACCTTCCCAGACATGCATTACAACAGCAATAGCTTCAGACAGGCGAAAAATGAGTTTCAGTCAAGAGAGGAGACTTCTGATGTCAGCGGAGTGAGTAATGTCCGGCGTCCACGGGAAGCGAGGGTAGTGGGTGGCATACAGATGCAGAGGAGCAGACGCGCAGTGCCAGCAGTCCTGGGAAGGAGAGGCTGCAGCTGGGGGCTCGTCTGGAGCTGGAAACTGCCTTTGCCCTCGCTGCCTTGCCCGGCATTTGGAGGTAGTCCTCCTTTTTGATGGCTTGCCGTCTGCCTTGTTTGTTTGCAGACTCTCTGGAGTCACAGCTCTCTGTGATTTGTACGTGATGTGCAGTGACGTGTCGTTTTTGAGAGCTCTCCTGCCAGCTCCAGGCTTTCCATGCCTGCCCTGCATCGCCTGTCCTCTTCCTAGGCTGTGAATTCAGCTAGCGACTTCCTTGGGTATTAAAATAGGGTTTATTCATATTTTTTTGAATGCGGCAGCTTTAGATGTGGGAATGATGTGAAACCCCAATTCCTCTGTGGTTCCTTGGGCTGCGCTTTCTTCTCTTGCCCGGCAGCGCTGCTGTCAAATCTCTGGTAATACTTCAGGCGCTCCTTCTCCCTCTCAACACTGTAAAGAACAGAAAGCAGCTGCCACATCTCCCTAGGTCTGCATATCTTTCCTGTTTGAGACCATCTAAGCGAGACACTTAACACCCCCACACTGTCCCCTTGGCTCGCAGTAACTGGGCTGCGTAGCACGGTTGGTGAGAGAGCTCTCGGCGCTGCTCGCTGGCCCTTCTGAGGCTCTCCGGGGGCCTCAGCTCTTCGTTTGCACTTTGGGAGAGCATTTAAGTGGTAATCCCACGGTGCAGAGCAATAATGGCTTTTCAGCTATGGCTTTCTGGCGTGGCCAAACTCCCCTGGGCCTCTCAGGACGTGCTGTGTGTTGGCTGCGGGTGCCCTCCTGGCGCTGGCAGCCGCGGACCCCCCAGAGCTACAGGGCCCTGCTTAGCTGTCGCTCTGCAGGACACGCTCTCAGCGGCATCTCTGCAGGTGCAATGGGACCAAAGCTTGGTGGAGCAGAAAGGTGGTTATCTCGGTTCTCGGCTTCTGTCATTCTTCTCCTCCTCCAGAGCCAATCTTCCTGCGTTTTCCCCCCACAGGACGCCGCTGTCGGTGTGTAGCCCCGTCCCTCGGAAGCAATATCCAGCTGTGCTCTCCCTCTGTCCTCGCGGTGTTGTTGGGAGGAGAAGGCAACAACACAACGGGTCATCCCTCTGGCATAGTTTCAGCGTTGTTAACTGACCCTTTCCCAAATTCCTTGTGCAGGGACCTGCCGGGCGTCACCTCCACGGAAGAGACTACAATCCCCCTATTGCTTATAGACACTGCTGGCTGTGGCCTGTTTGAGCTGGAGGTGGAAGATGAACAGTCTAAGGGGAATCCAGGTACCGGCGTTCGGAAAATTTTGTTGGCAAGAACTGATTGTCTGAGGTCGTCGGCCTCCCGCGCGCTTGGCCACCGCACCAGCTGAGCCACGGCCCAGAGATGTCCCCCCCAGAGCAGGTAGCGGGGGGAAGGTGGGGTCCCCAGGGAGCCTTGCTTGTCCGAGAGAGCATTTCTTCTATAAATCCGCAAGCTCAGAGGACTCCGAGCGAGAGCGGAGTGGCCACAGGGCCACGATGATGGTGTGCAGTCTGTGGGTGGCCGTGCTGCTGCCTTGTTCCCTTGCAGAGACATTTCTCCGTGCTGTGGACTGGGACAGGGGGAAAGATTCCTGCGACGGATGCTTTACGCAAGTTGGCAGGGCAGATAGTGTCAGGCGGAGCACAAGCCTGATTTAGAGAGGCTGTAGACGGGGCTCCGAGTTGCCCCCCACTCCTCTGCGCCTGCCGTGAAGCCCTGTATGGCTCTTCTGCATGAATTTTCTTAAGACGCTGAGTTTCCTGCTGGTTTTCTGACTTAGAAAATCGGTTTCATTTCAGAGACTGAGTGCAAAGTCAGGTGCCATAGCCATTGTAATCACGCGGGAGAACTCTGAGAGGGGTGACGCTGCCTCCTTCGTGTCCTCGCTTCCGCAGCAGGGCGGGATTGTGCTGTGCCGTTCCGGGATGCTGCTCGCGCTCCTCTAGATTGCGTCTGGCATCTCCCCGCCTGCTACCTGCCTCCTCGGAGGCTCACAGAGGGCCTGTGCCGGGACGTGCTGCATACGGGCTGTCCAAAATCTGGTGCTTCATCTGACAGTCCACGTATCCCAACCTCGTTATGGAGATAGCTCTCCCAAAAGCATGAAAGGAGAGCTTTTAGCCCAGAAAGCTGTCGGCAAAAGGATTGCTAGGAGGTCACAGCGACCCCCGGCTTTGGGGAGGGTGAGACTCTTCGTTCAGGACGACATCTTCCCCTAGACTGTAAATTCGCTGCCCAGATGGGCTCTGCGGTGCCCGGAGGGGACTGATGCCCCTGTGCGGTGCCCGTGCCCTGCCCCCTCGCCCGCGGCCACCCCTGCCTGCCTGGCCGCTGCCTGCGCTTTGCCCGGTGGCCGAGCCGCAGGCTTTTCTCGCCATTCGCGCTCACGTGGCCATAGAGCGTGTTTGGCAACGTGGCTGCCCGCTCCAGGGGCTAATTTGTTTTCCTCTCTGCTCACCAGTGCAGATCTCACGCCAGCAACAGATCTCTGAGGCTTCAGGTCTGTCTCTGGCAAGGCAGGGAAAATGCACTGTAAAATACAAGGGCATTTTTTACCAGTTTAAATATCTTTTGCCTTCTTTAAGTGCCTCTTGTTTTCCGTGCACCAGTCCCCATGGTCCTTCTGAACAGAGAAGGGCTCTTCTCCCCAAATGGAGAGCCAAAAAGACTTGTCTAAGATAACTCGGGGATTTTGAGCAAGGGGGTTAAATATACGTCTCCCAAAATTTGGGAGGCAGCCTTTTGGAGCAGCACCCTGCAGATTCGGGATTTTTATACCTGTGTTTTGCTGCAAAACGGAGGGAAGTCAGTCCCACCAATATACCAGTGAAATAGTTCACACTTGTATTTACCTTGTCCTCGTGAGACCTCTCGGAACCGGGCAGCATCCCGCCTGGCCAGCCGGTTGTGGCAGGCTGCCGGCAGTCTCGGGAAGGTGCGAGCACTCGGATCTGAGCGTGAAGCTTGTCTCTTGGGTCGCGGGGATTTAGAAATGCGGGGACTTGAAAAAGCAGAATAAAAAGGAAAGGGGGAGTTTTCTCACTTGCAGCGCAGAGAATTGATTTTTTAGAGAGGTGTAGGGTCTCACTTCAGAGAGAGAATAATCTATTGCCCGGATTATCGTAGATCTCTGGGATTAATACGGGAAGGGGGGAGAAAGCCAAGCGCTGTTCAGAAGGTGCTTCTTAAGCGTAAGCGAGCCGGTGACTCGGGAAGGCCAGAAGCCCGTGCAACCCTGGGAATGGGGCTGTGTAGCACATCACCCTCTCGCCCAGCAAGCCGGGTTGGGATCGTCAGCCGCAGGCAGGGCTGGACCGCAGGCGGGACTTGCCTTGGCCTTTCCTTGCTCTTTAACGGGGAGGTGGGCAAATTTCTCCGAGCCGCAGCACGTCCAAGCTGTTGGCTTCGTTCCGCCTGCCGGCCTGTTCCCATCGCTGCCCTGTCTGCTCTCTGCCCTAGGCGAGGTGCAGCTGGCCGGTTTGCACGTCCAAGCCTTGGTGGAAGCTGGCGTGAAGGCACGAGACATCGCTGTCGTAGCCCCCTACAACCTCCAGGTGAGATGACCCGCTCCTTCCATCCCCTCTCTCTTTCCACGTGCACGCAGAGCAAACGCACAGAGGTGGATTCAAACCTTGACGTCTCCAGGAGTCGTACCAGAACGTCCTCAGAGATGATGGTGGAAGTCCAGAGAGATGAAGGTGGAAGTCAGCAGAGCCAAATTGTATAATCAGCATTTGTGGCCAACTTCTCCACGTCTAAGCAGCTCGAGGCCATGGAGGGAAGAGATGTTCGTAGGGTATTTTCCACTCCCAGCCTCAGGAGTCAGTGCTTGAGCTTCAGGAGATGAGTGCTCATCCTTGTGGGCTCGAGGGGAAGGGACTTCACCAAAACAGTGCCATCCATTTTAATCCTTTTCACCTTGCGTTTTTCTTTTAAAAATATCTATCACGTGTTTTTCAGGTGGACATGCTAAGAGAGCACCTCTGCCACAGGTACCCGGAGCTAGAAATCAAATCAGTTGACGGTTTCCAAGGAAGAGAGAAGGAGGCAGTGATCCTGTCGTTCGTGAGATCCAACAGGAAAGGTAAGCGTTCGCTGCTGGGGAGTTACCCCGTGGGGAATGAGAAAGAAACGGGAACTGTGTGATTGCTCAAAGGTCGCTCGTCACGTTGCCAAGCGCTGAGGTTTAATTGCAGTTCTGATGGTCTCTAGCACTTTGCTCCGAATGAATTTACTGGCAAGAACCTTCCTTTTCAGCCTCTTTTTTTTTTTTTTTAATGAACGAATATGCTGTCAGAATTGCAGAGGCATCTCCCATGCTGGGCAGCAGGCAAAAAGGAAGCCAGGACTGCTTAGTCTGAAGGTTTCCTGGCATCGAGGCCTCAGAAATTATTCAAACCAGGGTCCTAAGAATGGCACGTGTCATGTTAACACCACATTTACCGGAGTGCCAAGCACTTCCCACAAAAGGTGAAATTTAGGGGGGTTATTTCTGCGTTTGGAGCCTATTTTGGGTCACTTCCCCACAGAAAGCAAGCGGGAGCTGGCATTACAAGTCATGCACAGAAAACGCGTCTTTTGGGAGCAAAATCTAGAGCGGAAAATCGAGTTCTTTCCTATCAGCAGCTGCAGAGAAAGTTAATAGCTGGAAAAAAAAGCCGCTGCCGTGGAGCTGCGAGGCGCCTTCAGCGGAGCCATCGGCCCGTGCCGACGGGTTTTGTGGCGGCCGGCTCGAGCCGAGGGCACGAGTGGGACCGCTCCGTGAACCACCTCTCTCCGCGCATGGATCACTGCCCCTTCCAAACCCGCAGTGAGACACAGCCCCTCCTGCGCTACCTTTGCTGCTGACGCTGCTGAAGATGAGAGCTGTGTATGTGCTGGGAGTGCTGATATCTAGAAGGGGAAAAAAAAGGGGAAAGGATTCATGGAAGGAGGAGGCTTGCTTTTTTTTCTTCTTCTTCTTTTTAAGAAAGGCTAGAGCAAGAAAAGCAGCGTTGGGGGGAGAATGGAGGTGGGGGACAGGACTAAGAATAGTCCTTATTCACGAGTGACTCACCTCGCCGTTGCTCAGGGGGAGCTGGTGCCCTCCGTGAAGGCGTGCGTCCCCCGGCCCCCTTCCCGTGCACACAGCTCAGCTGCGGCGCAGGAATCGCTCGCCTCCCTGGGGCACGAGCAGCTTCTCCTGCTGTCTGGGCACGGCTCCGCTCTGCGTGGGGCACAAGAGATGTTGTTAGCGCCCTCCGAGACCCTTGAGAGAAATCCATGCCCTTTTTGTGGCTGCATTTCTCAGCTCAGAGGTGGCCAGGGACCTTGACCAGCGGTGCCTGTCCCTTCTGCAGCCATTCCCTATCTAGCAGGAAACCCTCTGGCCGGATCGGAGGAGCCGGACTTGCCCCTGCAGTCAGCCGAAACCACATCAGAGAAACTGGAAATGGTTCTCTAAGCTGTGGAGCACAGAGAGGGGGTCGCCCACAGCCTGTTCCTCAAAGGCAGCTCAGACTCGGCTGCTCAGCCACGGCAAGGCAAGGCAGAAGCAGAGCCAGGCTGGTCACCGCACCGGCGGAGACATTAATGTCTTCCCGACTGGCCTCCTCTTTATCCCCAGGAGCTGGAAACTCAAAAGCCGCCCACGCTACCCTTCTTGCTAGCTGATCCTCACTGAGTCATCTTGGCATTCGCTAGCTCGTACGGCTTTTCTTTGAGAAAATAGCCAGAGAGCAGAAGCAAACCTTGCAGAGTTGCCTAAATGGCTCTTACTTTAAACCCATCGAGAGTCTGGGGGCGGGTGGGAGGGAGTTGTACAGGACAGGGTGTATTCCTTTACCTGCAGTTCCTCTTCTGTCACAGGGTGAACCTCTTCCACCTTGCTCCATATTGCATTTGCTCCCAGGTCCCAGCCGGATCTTGCGGCGTGGGCCACCCAGGAAAATATTTCTCCTCTCCGTGTGCCACCCATCCTCCTCCCGAGCCCGGGAGCTGAGCGGGGAGCCCTGGCTCTGCCTTGCAGGCGGTGAAATGGAGCCAGAAAGATGAAGGTGACAGCGGGAGTCAGGGACCAGAGTCCAGTAAACGCTGACTCCCACCCTTCGGCTAAGCAACTCTTCAGTCGTTTGGGACAAATCCAGACCTGGAGCCAACGCCGCACCCGCTGCCCGTCCTGAGCCCTTTGGTTTCTCTCTCGCAGGTGAGGTGGGCTTTCTCGCGGAAGACCGGCGGATAAACGTAGCGGTGACCCGTGCCCGGCGCCACGTGGCTGTCATCTGCGACACCCGCACCGTCAGCAACCAAGCCTTTCTGAAGCGGCTGGTGGAGTATTTCAGCCAGCACGGGGAGGTACGCACAGCCTTCGAGTACCTCGACAACCTCGTGCCCGAAAACTACACTCAGGAGGGCCGGAGCGAGCGGCAGCAGCGTGCAAAGCTCCCCGCAGCATCCGGCCCCGAACCGCAGCCGCCTCCGGGGGGGAAACTCAAAGCAGCAGGAACCAAACCGCAGTGTCGGAAGCAAGAAGCACGTTTCTCCTCGAAAACAAGTGGACCTGGGAGAGAGAGCCCGGGGACAAAAGACGGTACCGACCGATTCAAGGCCATGCTGGTGGCCTTCCTGGAGAGCAGCGAGACGCAGTTGGATTTCCCCCCGTCCCTCAATTCTCACGATCGGATGGTGGTTCACCTAATGGCGGAGGAGTACGGGCTGCAGCACGCGAGCACCGGGGAAGGGAGGGATCGGTACATCAGCGTTCGCAAGAGAGAGCCCGCCGAGCCTTCGCTGCCCGCAGCCGCCCCCCGCAGCAAGCGGCTCCCCCTTCCCCGGCCACAGCGCCCCAGCGGGGAAACTCCCGGCCCCGCTGAGCCCGGGGGAAGCAGGGAGGGCTCAGGGACAGTGGACCTGAAAACCCTGCACCTGGAGAGGGTTCAGAGGGAGAAAGCCAGACGGGAGGAGGCAGCAAGGAAGGCTGAGGAGCCCGGTGCCGGCCTTCGGGGCAGCAGCAGGAAAAAAGACAAAAGCGAAGCCAAAGGTAGGTCGCTCTCTGTGTAACCAGCACAATTAATGGTCTTCCTTGAATGGATCGCGCTACTTAATCTCCGTGGGTTTGCCTCCAGGCCTTGGGAGCTGTCTGTGCGCGTGGAGCATGGGATGCAGCTCTTGGAAAGCTCTCTGGTGCTCATCACTGCAGAGATGTGAGAACTGGCAGGGGTGTGCATCAGTTGGCTGCAGCGTCTCGGGGAGAGGGGTTTGGGATGCTTTGGCTGCAGCGTCTGGGGGAGAGGGGTTTGGGATGCTTTGGCTGCAGCATCTGGGGGAGAGGGGTTTGGGATGCTTGGAGGCACATTTCTTCGGTTCAAAAAAAAACCCCAAAACACTGGGGACCCTTTCCCAGGAAGAAAGGCTCAGGAGTTAGCTTGGAGGCTCCCAAACGTAGGGAGAGGAGCTGAGAGGGGTACCCAGCCCGCATCGAAGGACATGGCTGCCTCCTAAATGCGGAGGCAGGGGAAAACAGAGCCGGGAGCTGCTCTCCTCTCTGCCAGACACGGTCCCTTCCTCCTCCCCGGCCCCGGGCGTGCTGCGGGTGGGAGCCTTGAGCTCCCACTAGTGCCTTTGAACACGGGCCGGAGTTTACTGGCACAATGGGTCTCGTGGGGGCTGAAATCCCAGTTGCTGCAAGCGGCGAGTCCCTGGGCCCGTGCTGCTCCTCGCGAGCCGGGGCCGGAGCCGCGGGTCGCTTGGGTTTGTTCTCCAGTGCTAAGCCGATGGCTAAATGGCCGTCTCTCTTCCCCGCCTTCTCCCCAGGAAAGCCGTCAGCTAAGAGCGGAGCAGGCAGCGTGGCAGAAGAAGATATCGACGCTCTGATCTCTGCTGCCATTAAAGCTGACAGCACCTGCGGCTTCCCCCGCTGCGAGGCCGGCGTTGCGACCCTGGGACAGCTTTGCCTCCACTGCAACAGGCGCTACTGCCTCAGCCATCACATCCCGGAGGTACGCGCGGGGCCGGGCAGCCTGCCCAGGGCTGCGAGCGCCCAGGGGGCTGGAGAGGAGCAGGATGTGCCAAGCAACACGGGTTTAACGTGGGAATTTTCCCCCATCAGGCTCCCCGGGCAGGGTTTCCTTGCAAGGAGTTTGAAGCGGAGCCCTCTCTGTCAGAGCTGCGGGTAGAAAGGGCTGCCAGGCGCTGACGCGTGGGCTCTGCACGCCTCCTCCCGAGAGCTGCTTCTTTTTTCCCCTCTTGCTTTGTGCCCTTCTGTACCGTTCTCTGGCATCGACACTCCTGGGTCGTGCAGATAAAGCAAGGCGGAGAGAACTGAAGAGGCGTGAGCCTAAGGCAGTGACCGGAGGGAGCCTGGGCACTGGATTCCCGGCTCTTTGCAGACTGCCTCTGGGACCGGGGGACAAGTGGAGGCCTGAGCCCGCGCAGAGCAGCGCTGCCTGCCCGGTTCGCAGTCAGGCCTTTCCTTAAGTGCCTTTCTGGCGCGGAGCTGGGTTGCTCCTCAGCCTCAGCTGGAGCGCCCATGCGTACCTGAGTGACAGCAGTCCCTCAGCCTCCTCTGCTCGGCTTTTCTTGCGGTGGAGGACTCCCGAGCAGGCACCTCGGCAGCCCTGCCGCGTCCTGCACGTCCACGGCAGTCGTAGCGTGATGGCCACTGAACCAACAGCTTCTCCCCGGCTGTTCTTCCGCAGCTGCTTGACAGCCCTTTCCTCCCCAGATGTGGGAAGGAAGGAAACTAAGCCTAAACTGATGTCAGGCTTCATCTTTCTGGTCGGGTGCAGAGGCAGGCAGGTGTGTTTAAGCCTCCAGCGTTGGCGGTGTGATGCTTCATGGTAAGCTGGCCGCGGGGTTTGAGTCCTGCGGGCAGAGCTGCCGTGGCTGGGCGGTGGCTGTGACGAGCACGCAAGGCTGAGAGGTGACGATTCTCCGTTCAGCCGCAGCCTCCTGCGCCCATCGTCCCTCGTCCTGCCTCACCCGGGCATAGCTCTTCGCCGTCTGCAGTCTCCCAGCGCTCAGCAGCGTTGAGCGAGCTGACCTATAAATCCTCAGCATAGATTTTCCACTTGTCAAGTACTATCTGTTTCCATGGCGAAGAATAGTTGTATTTATGGTCATTCACAATCCAGTTGGGATATAAATTTATTTCCTGCAGACTCGCCTCTCCCTGCTGAATTGTAATGAGGACCCCAATGAGAAACAATGGGAAGGATAAAATCCACGACGATGAGTTTTTCTTGCTTTTTTCAAGTTCAGCTCTTTTTCCAGATGTTATCAGGCCTCGATGCGAAATAGCCTGAGACCTCCTACCCATACGTGGCCTTCAGAGGGGCCAGCACATACCTGGTGCCATCTCCGAGGGGCTGGAGCCTCTGCGTACGGAGGGTCGCTGTTCAGAAAGAGCTCGCGCCCCCCTTTCGCACCCCTTGGCTGCTGAACCCCTCCCCGCCCGCTCCAGCACAGCGGACCCCATTGCGTGACGCTCAGCCTGCTCCCCAGAACCTGCAGCCGCGGGAGGTGCTGCCCGTTTCAGACTTGGCCTGGAGGGTCTGTTAGCTGCGGCTGGCTTCCGTGGGGCGGCGGGCTCGGAGAGCCCGGTCCTGGCTCGGAGCCGCGTGGCAGGTGCTGCGCGCGGCTGTTCCCGGCCGTTGGCAGCCTGCTCCGGCAGCGCGGACGGGGACAGGAAGGTTTGTCACGGCACTGGCCGGGCTGCCAGCCTCAGAGCCGCTTGTGGCTCCTGGAAACCTCAAGTGACTTCGGGGCGGACCACGCGGAAGGGGTAAATTTTTAGGATCTTTAATTTAGACCCGATGGAGATGATTGAGGGCGGTGCTGAACTTGGCTCAATGCACCTGAAACACGGCCCGGGCGTCAGCGCAGGGGGGGCGCGGAAGAGGTTCGGCTGCACAAAATTAGCGTTATGATGCTTTTCTTATTCCAATACAGAAGACAGATCTAATTACACTGAGGAAGCAGTTACATGGCTAAATGGGGCCCTCTTATTTCCCAAGTCACCTTTCTTGTCTCACTCTCTTTCCCCCCCAAGTCACACTGTATTAGCAGAGAACAGAGTTTTATTTCTAGCTCTCATGCGAGAACCGTAAAAGATCCAGCTGTTCACAAGGAGTGCGAGTTTCCCCCAGATGTTTAAGGTTTTGGAAGGAGGCACTTAAACCATCCAAAAGGATGATTTACCCGCTGTGTAGATGCCAGAAGGAGAAAAATTACCTTTATATTTTGTTTCCTGTTAGCGGAGCTATAAATAAATGGGAGATGGTTTTAGGAGGGTGCAAATCAGGCGGAAGAGGAATTCCGGGTTCTGGGAATAAAATGGCCCGGTTCCCACGTACGCGGTCGCCGCCCTGTTCCCCGGCTGCACCGCTGTCCCTTCTCTCTCCGGCAGGTTCACGGCTGCGGGGAGAAGGCCAAGGCCCACGCGCGGCAGAGGATCAGCAGGGAAGGGGTTCTCTATCCCGGGAGCGGCTCCAAAGCCAAGTCCCTGGACCCGGCCAAGAGAGCCCATCTCCAGCGGCGCCTCGACAAGAAGCTCAGCGAGCTGACCAGCCAGAGAACGAGCAAAAAGAAAGACAAGGAGAAGTGAAGGACGTGACTACTTCTTTTGTAACCTTGAAGTCACAGGTCAGACTACGTAAACCAAAGATGCTGTTAAAGCTCTGGGCTGTGCTGAGCCCGAGAGGACAACGGGAGCTCTCGGTTTTGGGTGGTAGACAGCTCGGAGCCAGGGTGCCTGAAAAAAATAGTCACTGGGTCTCCCCAAACCACAGAGCTGAGCCAGAGGAAGGAGAGCGGCTTTATTTGTCCCGGTTATCCTTATTGACAAAGTAATGGATGTACACAGAGGGGCTGGAGAGCGCCAGTAAAGACGGATATTAAAACACCTAAAGCAATCAGCTGTCGCTGTGACATTTCTCCCTGCTACGGTGAAAAGATAAATCTCTGTGAGCAGGAGCGTGGGAGGAAAACCCCGGGTGACCCTCTCCTCGGGGGAGGATGACTAAGAAAATGGATGCCTCCAGCTCCGTTTTCCCAGTCCAGCGATCCACCCAGCACGGCTTGGAGCTGGAGTGGACTGGTGTGTCCACACGGCAGCCCGTGAGAGCCAAAGCCCCCGGCTGCCCCATGGGCTGTGGGCTCAGCCCCACTGCAGGACGGGGACGGAGAGGCTTCGAGTCCTGACACCCCGGAGAACCGCTCCAAAGCTCACAGCCCACTGCTCTGGGAGAGCCGCCCTCCGCTGCCTTCGCTCGCAGCGCTGGTGGGGTCTCTCCCTCTCCCCCGGTGCCCTTCCCTGCCCCCACAGCTGCCCCAACCGGCCGAGGAGACGCTTTGCTTTTCCCCACAAAGCTCCTCGGAGGCCGGTGGCCCTGGGAAACCCCACAGCAGCGCAGGCAGGGTACGGCCGCGCCGGCTTTGCGCAGCGCTCCCAGGCAGGAGGGAGCCTCGCGCTGAGCATCGCCCATCCCTCCCGGAGCCGTTCCCTGCTCCTGTACCCCCCAAAACTTGCCCATCTCCCACACTGTTCTCTGCCTCCCGATCCTCACCTCCAAAGCGCCTCTCCATCCACCACAGCCCTCTCCCCTCTCCCTGACAGCCATGAGCGGGTACCAACAGCATCGCACAGGGTGCACCGCCCCCTGAGGAACAGCTCAAGCAGCCGCGTTTTGTCCCCAGGATGGCACACACAGGCCCCGGGACGAAGGAAAAGGGGCTGAGGTGCCTCCACAGAGGAATGGCTGGAGAAAGGCACAAGAAAAAGCTCCAAACCCCACGTGGCCCATCATTTTGGGGCTGAACACCGGCAGGTCTTGCCCACCAGTAGGTCTTGCCCACCGGTGATTTCAGCCCCAGTGGAAGGCACTCCCCTCATCCCGGCCAAAAGCTCAGCAGTTTGCCGGGGCTGCGAGATAGCGAAGTGTTTCCGTGTCTGTCTGTCTGCCCAAATGCTACCTGAGGCAGCTAATAAGCAAGTTTTTCCCCCAAATCTCGGTGCCCGTTAGTACAGGCTGTGAACACGGTCAGAAAACCCCTTCCTCATCCTTCAGTAAACCTCATCGCTCACAACCCCCTCCGCTCGCGGCCCCAGCCCGGGCGAACGCAGTCCGTCCGCACCTACCTCGGTCCCGGCATCGCCTTGGCTCGCGCCTTGCTCCCCGGGGCCGGCGTGCGTCAGCCCGCGGGGGGATGGCACCGGTGGCGTGGCAGCAGATGGGACGTCAGGGCTCCTGGAGGGAAAGGCGGGGAGGAGGAAGCGCCGGAGCACGGGAGAAGGAAATCTGTGCGTCGGCGAGCGGTGCGAGGTGTGCGCAGGGAAAGAGCCAGAGCAGCGCCTGCGAGGGGCTGCGGAGGGGGAGACGGCAGAGACATGGCAGCCTCGTCCCAAAACCAGGGGCAGGCAGAGAAGACAGACGAGCAGAAAGGAAAATCGCTGCCAGCGCGGGGTACCGCCACGGTGTTGGCTTTAATCAGGGACAAGTGGCTCATTCACACTTTTTTTTTTCCCTGCTCAAATCCTTCAAGCCACCACCTCCCTGCCCGCGCTCACCCCGGGGCACCGCTCGCTGGCAAACGGCCCCAAACGCCCCCAACACCCCGCCTGGCTGTCCCCCAGCGTTCTGCAGGTGGAGAGAAGCCGAAGCTCCGTCCCCAGGGCATCCTCTGCCCCCCAGCCCATGCCGTGGGGGAGCTCCATCAGAGCCCTCCCTCTGCCACCCTCCAGAAAACAGAGTGGGCATCAGCTCCCCCCAAAACCCCAAACCTTACCCAGGGCTGGTCCTCGCCTGGGCCAGGAGCCCGCGGGCAGACAGGGTCCAAAGAGCTTTTTCCCCTCCCTTCCCCCTGAAACAGGAGTCGGGCTTAAAAATTATTAAATTAGGACTCGTTCATGTCTGCTTTCGGTCACAGGGCCGAGACGTCCCCTTCTGCACCCAAACTGGGGAAAAAACGAGCGAGCTTTGGGCTGAGCAAGTCAAAGCGTGACTCCAGGGGCGGCAAGAGGCAATCCCCAGTCGCAAGATTCGCGTCAGGAGAGCAGGAACTGGACGTGCTGTTACGAGCAGCCCCTGGGGTTAGTTCAGCTGGGAAAAGGGGCCGGGGTGGGAAAAGCTGACCCCCATCACGTCGGACCTTTAGGGGCTGACTCTCAGCCTGGGTCTGACCTCAAGCCTTCGAGGCTGAAAAACCACTCGACAAACCCGGCCACCCCTCCGCGGCCAGCAGAGACACGGGGGAGATTTACTCTGCTTGACAAGAGATGGACGGAAAAAACATATATAATAACAATTTCTTTTTCTGCTGTTATTTCTCCCTTTTTCCTTCCCATCGGAAGCGTTTCAGCCCGGGTGCAGTGTACCAAAATCCCTCCGAAACCCAACAGAAAAACCACACACGCCGAGAGAAACTGCGCCGTGCCGGCACTTTATCAACCCCCTCTCCATTTTTCCCCCCCGGTCAACCAAAAACCGCTTTCCAGAGAAACCCACCCCCTCCCCGGGAGCTCTCGAGGTCCATATTCGAGGGCACCGCCGATTTTGGGGGGCCGCCGGGGAGCACGCGGGATGCTCGAGCACGGGGGATGCTCGGGCGCGTGGGATGCTCGGGCACGCGGGATGCTCGGGCACGTGGGATGCTCGGGCACGCGGGATGCTCGGGCACACAGCTGATGGCCGGGCAGCGTTTTGGGGAGGTTGGTGCTGGTTTTGGTCCATTCGAAGGGAGGGCTCCTCTCTCGGGGGTGCGTTCGCAGCCCCCAGCGCATGCGAGGGCGACCCGGCTGGGGAGAGACGCAGCCCAGGAGTTGCTCCGTCCTCCGAATATTTCGGCAGCAAGGTGATGCTCCGGCCAAGGCGCGCCGGCAGCTCCAGCGCCGCAAAGCCTCTCTCGGCCCCTGCCCGGCTGCAAACGCCGCCTCGGGGCGGCTCTCGGCCAAACCGCCGGCCGGGCAGAGCCCCCTCTGCCCGCCGTCCCCGGGGCAGAGCCGGTGTCGGGGTGCGGGACGCCGGGGCCGCGCCGGGCTCCCCCCGCCAGCAGCCTAGTTTCGCCGGAGCGGGTGCCACATGGAGACGGGCTTCCTCAGCGTGGCCAGCATCTGGTTCCAGTGGGTGATGCCCATCCCGCTGGCCGCCGGGCCGATGAGGACGTGGCCCGTGTTGTCGGCGCGGCCGTCCTCGCCGCACTCGGCCACCGTCACCCGCAGGGACAGGTCCTGCGGGGCAGCGCGAGGCCATCACGGCGCTCCGGCGTAGTGCAGGGGCTGCGTTGCGCTGACCCCCTCCATATACATATCCCCGTACCCTCCCCAACCAGACACGCACACACAGAGGTGCCCCCAGTACTAACCCGTACGTACACACCCCTATATCCCCCACCCCATAAATACACATCTGCCAAAATAGCCACACCCCATATATACACATCCCTCTGTACCCCCACCCCATTCGTACGCGTCCCCCATACCCACCGCCCCATACTTGAGAACTCCATACGCTCATCCCCATATGCAACCGCACCCCATACATATACATCCTCCTATACGCCCCCACCATACTTACATCCCCCCTCCATACTTACACCCCCCACGCTTTCCCCACATCCCCTAAACCCATACGTGCACCATCCACACACACAACCATACCCTATACATATGCATCCCCCAACCCACACAGACACATCCCCCCCCCAACAGCCATACCCCNACCACATACGCACATATATGGCCACCACCCCACAGCTCCCACGATCCCACCCCCAAGAACCCCCCACACCCCGGGGAGTCCTTGCTAGCACAGGCACTTGGGGACCTGGAGGAGCGATGGGATGTGCCCCCCCAGGCTGGGACATCCCCCCCAGGTGGGCACAGACCTGGAGCACGATGGCCGGCACCGAGAAAATCATGGCCTCATTGAACACGGGGTTGGTGTCGTCCCTCTTCACCGCTGTCTTCTTCTTGCTGATCTTCCTCCCGTCCTGCAGCAGGTACACCTTGACGAAGGGATCTGCTCGGGGTGGGGGGAGAGGGAAACCCGGGGTCAGCCGTGCACTTCCCCTGCGATGCGGAGAAAGTGGGGGAAACCATCCCCGGTGGACCTTCCTGGTAGGGTCTGTCCTCAACAGGAGCCACCCCAATAAATACCCAC